>JBBBDQ010000158.1:117500-215000 GCA_037127315.1 Ascarosepion bandense | reverse complement strand
GTGAAATTAGTCCTATGTTAGATCTGAAGAGACAACCACAGCCACTCCATGGGGGTTCATGGGATGGAGAACTGTTTTTTCCTTTATCACTTTTCCTCTCTTCTATTTGTCTTCTGAACTTATCTTCTCTAATTGATTCTTTCTGCAGCTCTTCTGTCTTCCAACTGACCAGCTCAATTTTTGTCTCCAGCAAGGTGTTTTTGAGATGATCCTTGAATCATTGACATAGGGCAATTCAACCAGCAGAGAATAAAAGTTTGGGTGAGGGGGGATTTATGAGGGGGGAAAAAACTACTTTTTATCCTCACTGTATTCCCCAACCATGTAACCATACAATTTTCTCTTTTCTGCCATTGCTTTCTTGTTTAGACTTCCAGCTGCTGTACACTCAGGTTTTACTTGAGCCTGGTTTATTTTTAAAAGTTGAACCTTCTTCTGTTAGGGGCATGTAACTTCCTTTCTACACATTACATTTAATATCTCACATGTCCTAACAAAACAATGTACAACTTTTAAAAAAATTAAACAAATGCACCAAGGAAGGAATACATAGGCAGGTGAAACAACCTTACAAGAAAGCAATGAAAGACAAAAAAATAAAAAAAATAAATAAATCTAAATTATTAAAAAATAAAAATAAAAATTTTAAATGAATAGAATGCTTTACCCAAAAGATTATTCAGACAAAATAAATTTCATCCTCTTTGGTTTTGTAATCTTTATCAATTCCTTAAATGAATTTCACTGCAAGAAAACTTTTTTATATAATATTCTGAGATTGATGGCAGTTAACAATAAAATATTATCAAAACCAAACATTTTCTTAAATATCAATTAGCATTTTTGTTCTTTACAGCTTTTGTTTCTAAACTGCCTGATAAAATATTTTACATTGTGGAGAAGAAAAAAAACTTAATACACAAAAATCACAGCATATACATGAAAATAAGATTTCTTGTCAAACACATTGCACCTGAAGAGAACTTTAAAGTATAAATAATTAATTTTTATTATTACCATAATTTGTGGAATCAATTCCCAAGAGGATGCTTCCCTGATAAAAACAATCTTAACCTATTCAAAGTCTAGGGTTAACTGTTAGCTTACCCACATATCACTATAAACTGTGTCTCATTACCTGTAACCCTATAGCTCAAGTGGCTCTTGGGCCTTGTACAGAGTGAATATTGTAAAAAGATAAAAATTATTGAATGATTAGCAATACATGTTAACTGACATTCTTTCTACTGAAATTATTTCAGAAAAGATTCAAGGAACTGAACTCCAGAAAGAACAACTTACCTTAAAAAGTCTGCAGATTTTCTAAGGTCAAAACTGAACAATATCAACTCTTAGGAGAAACTTCAAAAGAGAAATCTGAAGTCTAATACCATATAATTTATCTCAGAGTTTATTTGAAATATTACCAAACATTACTATTATCACTGTTAAATATTATCAAAATATCACTAAGTAACATTAAATCATATTTACAGCAAGTAGCACAACTACCTTATTTTCTGCCATGGAGTCAAACTCATTAAAATAAATATAGATCATGTCTAGCATACTCTAATTTATATGCTGGTAAATTTTGAAATATCAAAAAAGATAAAAAGTAATAAGCCATTGCTAAATGAATGAGGTCATTTGCTTCATGACTTCAATAAAAAATATTTTTTCCTCACCAATCTTCATGAACTTTACTTACTTAGAAGGTACATTTAAGTCATCTATTCACATTTCATGCTTTAAATGAAGATGCACTTTAAAAAGACAGTCAAAGTGGTTATTGCCCTGAAGTGGTAATAATCTGCCAAAGTCAACTGTAACCAATTATTTTCCAAAAAAGAATATGGCATTACCTAACAAAGGAAGCAGTGTCCTATAATATAAATAAACGTTGGGTGGGATATGAACAGACCATTTGTGTAGAGGGTCTATATTAGTTGAGCATTATACATAAGATTGCTGGATGACAGAAAAGTCATCCTAAAAACTAAAACGGCCAATTTTAAAAGACTACAAGATATCTATACAGGCAAAGGTTTCAGAATCTATCACTTCAGTGATAAATAAAATAAGCAGTTGCTTATGTGGCTTGTAATGTGATGGATGGATTTATCAAATACCACAAAATATTTATTGACTAACAATTACATAGTAACTCAGCAAGTTGTGGTAGCTGAAAGAAAATTAACAAATCTGAACCTTTTTTTTCTTTTTACAGGCAAGGTTTCAGATCTCATCACATCCTACTAATTTGACCACTATTCAACCACCTTGTGCAGAAAATCACAAACTATCAAGATATTTTCAGGGTTGTGGAATAATAGATTTTTTTTTTAATTAGTTAGACCAAATTTTAGTACTTAACACATATGCAATAAACTGCCAAAAAAAAAAAAAAAAAAAAAAAAAAAAAAAAAAAAAAAAAAAAAAAACAGATAAGTGGTCAAGAATTAATCCTATCAGCTCTTAAGAGATTTCAGTTGTCAACTCCTTGGAGCACTGACCGAATTGTTGAAATATCTGAATAAGTGATGTCTGTGTAATTACATTGATATATCTCAAAAATTGTTGAAAATAAAATATTAGTTGCATGCATATATATATATATATATATATATATATATATATAAAAGTAAAATCTAAAAATAGACGTTAATTGCTAACCGAAATTTTTTGTGAAATTATGAATTAAATCAATTCACCCCAAGTAAGGCAATAATGCTCCTAATATGCAAAGGACTGCTGGGAGTGAAAGAGAATAAAAAGACTAAATAGTAAATCAAATTTCAGAGTTTAGGCAGAGACATTTGAAGTATAGAGTTGAAGGAAACTTTAGAAGGAACTGGAAACCCAATCCTAAACAAGGAATAAAACTACTCTTGTTTAAAAGATCAAGGAGGAGTGTGATGAATTAAAATGTAAATTGATTTCTCTTTCAAATTCTTCCATATTTCATAACCAGTAACACCAAAGATAGCATTACTAGTTATGAGATATGGTTTTTGAAATCTACAACTTTTACCAAGTTGTAGATTTCCAGCGCCTCCAGCTGTGTATTGAAATATGGTGCTACCCAATTGCAGTGCATTCAGTTACTCCTGGATTGTAAGCATAGAAAATCCTAAAGACACATTTTAGTGCTTCTAGCCTGGAAGGATTAGCAGAGAATATGGCTATTACAAATATAGTTTTGTATTAACTGAGAAGAACATTAAAAAAAACTGTAAAAATTGCCCATTTACAGAATTTTTTACTCTGTAGATTTGCCAATGTATTTTTAGCAATATTTTGGTCTTTTCATATAAAAATGTTTCAAAGCCTAATAAAAGATAATGTTAACATTTATTCTGTAAATAGTAACAGCTAAAGGCTTTCTCTATCTTATAAAATACTTTTATCAATCAACATTTGCAGTGAAGCTGTTCTGAATTAGAAGTCCTAGCAGGATTCATTATTGTTGGCTACAATCTTAACATTAGTTATGCAGACACACACACACACACACAAAAAAAATTAACTGGAAATCCTCCTCCAGAAGGTAAGAAAGTAAAGCAAGAAAAGAAATGACTAAACATTAACTGTAATAAGACTATGTATGGTTGTCAGCAAAAGAAACAACTCATTAAACAAATTACAAATTGGATATACCAAAATTAAACAAGTGCAAAAATTTAAATATCCAGTAAGTAGTTTAACAGATGAAAAATATGAAGATACACTGAAATAACAAAAGATATATACCAAAAGTTAAGCAAAGTATTAAGAAACAGGAAAATTCCATTAGAAACAAAGAAAAGAGTACTGTACTGTAATATTGGTCCTCCTATATGACAGTAAATGCTGGACATCTCATTACAGATACAGAAGAAAATTGAGACAACAGTAATTTAGTTCTACAGAAGGATGCTGATCATACCATGAACTGAACACATGAGCAACAACAAAGTTCATAAAAAAAAAAAAAAAAAAAAAAAAAAAAAAAGACACTTGTACATAGCATCAAAAAGCAACAGTTGAAATTTCTAGGGTACATAATAAAGAGGGCTTGGAAAAGTTGACACTCCAGGACATATTGAAGGCAAGAGAAAAGCAGTACACAACCTACCTAATAAGCTTGTGTAAATGATTGACAAAGCAGGGATATTTTTTAGATAATGGTTTAGTGATAAATATTAATAATTAACCCATAGCTAGGGGAGAATAGCTAGATTCATAGCTTTCCTAAGGTTATTTTCCCATGTGAATAAAACGAACACAACCAGAATTGGAACTTGGTTCTCTTATTAACAATTTCAAGCCATTATCCAACTGTATACATGAGCTTAAAGCAACTGATATTCCCAAGCAGTTATCTAAGTACTGACTAGGCTTCAATGTTGATTAACTTCAGTGATAGTAAGTGACCCAGTGTTTTAAAATATGGCCATAAGCCTTATCAAAATTCAGTTGTAAGTTACAAAACCTACTACATTTACAATAAGCCTTGTTTGCTATTTCACATTAGTACAAATTAGTCAAATAGAGCCAAAAATAATTATCTAAATAAGTAAAAAATAATCTGCTTAATTAGATTGTTTTAAAAACTATACTGAATTAATTAAATGAGTGAAAATGATAGTAAGTTGACTGAATTTTTATTATTATTATTATAAAATTATTCAACTGATTCTCTCATGGTCATCTCTATGTAGGTATGTTTAGAATATAAAATTCAAATGGATTTGGCATAGCGACAAAATGAACTTTAAAAAATAAATACCTTACTGAAAATGTTTACACAGAAATTTCAGAGAGATAAGAAACCTATGTCAAAAATGTTTCTGTTTATATGATTAGGTGTTCAGCTAGTTTTTCTAAAATGAATTTTAAACTATTTGAGAATGCAAAATGGTCAACTGTTCTGACCACCTCCAAGTGGGTTACATACAAGCACATTTTATGAGTATTCAGTTCAGTGCAGTCAAACCAAATATACACATATTGTATCACGGTAAAAATCATAGGACTAAATACTTTGAACTCTTGCAATAAAATACATGTGACTTGTTCACATTCAATTCTTATCTACTGAACCCTGACTAGATGCCAATACACTATCCCTGGATATTTGGAATAAATCTTTACTATAATAAGAGTCACATGTGTCCATCTGTCACAATGCCTTATTAGGAAGAAGAGTGAGATAAATCTTTCTTTTTTGAAAAGTGTGTATATGTGAGCAAAGGAGGTTGACTGATATAGATGTCTGCACCCAGTATAGTATTTGAGCTTAACTTTAAAAAAATATTTCATTCTTTTATTCCATTCATTTATTCCCTGAAACCAAGTAGCATCTCTGATGTCTTTTCCATCTTTCTACGCTATCAAAACAGAATAGTGTCTTATTTCTGAATTATTTGCAAGGCATAACATACATACTAAAAAACTAAAAGAGGGAAATGCTGAATTAGAATAATATTAATATGAATGTTATATTTGGCAGATTTATCCTATTTTTTTTATTAAACAATGTAATTGACATATATGGGGCTAAGTAATTGAGATTTAATAAGTCTTGTGATTTCAGTAGGGTTCTGTGTTAGTAATAAATATTTAATAGTAAACAAATTATGGTTGATTCTGCCACATTTTAATGTTTATTTACTCTTATAACATTAGTTTTTCTGACATGCTTACACATAAAATTTCTCTTTTATTCAGTGGGCAGCTTTTGAAATGAAAACCCCTCATAAATATAAATAAATATGAGAAAAGAGATTCAGAATTTTAGAATTTTTTAAAAACTTTCTTGAGCATGTTTTTTTTTTGTTTTTTTTTTAAACATTTATCTACAAACAAACAACATTATTTTATCAAAGACAGATATATTTGTCCCTATTTCTGACATACCTAATATTACACTATTTACATTGTATGGATTGTTATCCTCATTTTTGTTGCTATATTTGTGATGTTTCGGTCATCGCATGCTCCAGCCTTTTTCAGGTGATAGGAATTTAGAACTTAACTCTTTATTTCCTTCACCAGGTTAGATTGTACTAGTCAATAATATAACAGATCAGAAGTAAAAAGCAGCAAACAGCCTGTACAAAGTTGCTCATATCAAGTTTGTTTGTCTTTTTTTTTTTTGCATTATTTACGTTGTTTGAACTGTTGTCCTCATCTTTACTATCACATTCACAGCATTTTGGACATTATACAGGCATAGATTGTGCTAATTAGAACAATTTAACACCATAGACTAAATAAAGGGTTCAGTTCAGAATTCCAATGAATATCATCTAAAGAAGGTCAGAGAGTACATTGGCTGAAACATTGTGAATGTGACAGTAAAGATATAGACAACAGTCCAAACAAAGCAAATAGTTACAATATCTCATCTCAGAAATATAGACAGATATCAACAGTTTTATTCTACTTATATGTTCTGACATGTAATTCTTTTTGACATGCCAATAGGTAAATCCACATTTTACACAAAGATAATAATGACAATATCTACATCTGACAACTCAATCAGTCTTCACATAGACATAAAAATGGTTAGAAATATTTGGTATGCTACCATTAGCTTTACCTCATTCCCAACAGTACAAAAGAATACTATATTAAATACTATATTTAAAGTTCTTTTATAGACACTAAACTTGAGTGTCTTGTACTTGAAAAAAGAAATTGGTTAAAACCAGATCAAAATTTGTTTAAAATTAATACCAATTTGGAGAACACTAGAGAGTGGTGTTTGAGTGTAGCTGCTACAAGGAGAATGAATCCTGATACAAGATGAAAAGCAAATTTTCAAAAAAAGCAAGGAAAAATAATTTTTATATTATTATTTCAAGGAGCATTTTTATTGATTTAAATGATTTTCCTTACAATATTTTTAAGGAATGTTTTTCACCAGTTAAAAATATTTTTGCTAAATCAATACTATGAAACATTTCTTAAATACAAAATTTTCAAAGAAATTCTAAAACCATACATGTGACAAAATTCCTACAACATTGTATTAATGCATACTTGAAAAATAAATAGATTGTAAACAAGAAAGTATTTCCTATCACCTTCCTTAAATATATTGTAGAAAATATTTTTTAAAGAATTGTAATGTGTTTGATACCGACTTAGCTGATCGCCTGCAGTCACTCTCTCACTGGCGTGACGTGGCTTTCCTGTGCCTCTTCTATAAATACTTTCATGGCTTCTGCTCTGATGAACTTAAATCACTGGTGCCCCCAGGTGTGAATTTGCACGAGATACTAGATTGGCAACTAGGTCCCACCCTTTTACAGTGAAACCGATGAAATGTAACCACAATTTCTACTCCAACAGCTTCTTTTCTCAAACTTCCCGCCTGTGGAACTCCCTTCCACATGCTTGCTTCCCCAACGGCTACAACCTCCAGGAGTTTAAATGTAGGGTCAATAGACACCTCCTAACACACTAACTCACACCCATTCTCTCCAGTTCTCTTCCTATGTACATCCTAACTCGTCTATCACCCTCCTTCTGACATTTCCTATACCCAATCGCTCTATGTAACCCCCTGTGCTATAGTGGCAGTGAAATGCCTTGCTTGGGGTGACATGATTAAAAAAAAAAATTATAATGAAGAAAAAAAATTGCCAGCATTTAACATGCATTAATTCCATTTGGAGATATGATGCTTACCATAATTAAAGAACTATAGCTGTCCATGTTGAATTTTACGTGCCCTACCCTAAGCATAATACTAGCACATTGTTTTTTTTTTTAATGTAATGTGACATTTGGTAAAATTAGTATAAATTTCCTTTTTTTAAGTTTTTTGTCAAAATTGTGTTCTTGTCACTTCTAACATTGATGACATTTTCAGCATATTATGGGGGAGATGATGTGGGGAGAAATCCCATTCACCTCATTCCCTAGGGCTACATAATTGGTATACTTGCACATGGGGAGGGTTATATCTGGGGTCGCCCACCCAAGTATGGGTTTTCCTCAGAAATTGAAAAAGCTATTTCAGATTCTTTTATTCACAACCTGATTGACCCTACACCCACTGCTTACTATGTAGGTTTAATGTTTGCTATGGTAAATGTGATTGCATTTTGTTTATTTTCTAAGTCTGGCTTAGGGCTTGACATGACCAGCTGGTTGATTGAACCAAGCCTCTCCATCACCAGTCTAGCTCAAATAGGGGCCAAAGTGGGGTGTTGGATTTTAGAAGTACATGTATAGCCTAACTCCTGAAATCTTCAACCACCAGGATACTGTTCTCAAGCATCACTGGTTGCTATCCACAGCAAACAGGTGGCACTCTATAATCTACTACAAAGTGTACATCTTGTTTTGACATTAAAAAGACAATCTCATCAGGTAATGTGAAAGGAGATGGAAAATTCTTTTCCTTATATTGGTAAATTTTGTATGAGATGTAAGTGGGGTAGAGAAAATGAGAAATCAGAATTGGGAGTTTTAAATTAGAATTTGAACAAAAAGTGGAAACTGGGAGAAGAAGAAAGGTGGTTAATGGACATGTTGAAAAGTTTAGAGACAGTTTTAACAGTGGAAGATAGGGTATGGTTCTTTACAGCCTTTTATAACCAGGCCTTTGGGTTTAACAAAGAGAAAGAAGAAAATGTATATGGGGTGAGGGGAGTAGGAGAGGATGGGCTAAGAGAGGAACTGGTAGTGGATAAACATATCTGTATTAGTGAAGTATAAGGCTAAAAGTTTTTGGTGTTTCTTGGAAGGGTGGTGAAATCCTATACATAGGCTGAGAAGTTATTAAATATATATTCCCAAATTAGAATCCATTTTGGTACTCATTCTGTTTTTCCTTCTATGCATAATGATCTCCTTCCTCATCATGTTTCATCTGCAATTTATATGTTTAATTGTTGTTGCAGTAGCAACTACATAGGAAGGACTTTGCAGCATTTGGACTGTAAGATTAAGCAGCATGTCCCATCTAGAGTTCTTAATCCAGATGCCTGTATGAGCCAGCTAGTGAATACTTCCGAGTCAGCTATTACTCAACATTTAATAAATAGCAGAGAGTGTGTGACTGACTTTAGTGCAAACCGGTTTTCTGTTCTGTCAGGTTCGCACTCGTTATTTTATTTGCAGGCACTGGAGTCACTGTATATTAGGTTCAGGAGGCCTTATCTCAGTAAACAGAGAGATTGTCTCCTTGGATTTCATATTACCAGTGTCTAATGTTTACAGGAAAAGGAATAAAAGAGGAAAAATAATTCCCTCAATATTTTTTTTCCTTTTCCTCCCTTTTCATTGTCTATAATTTTTTTTTGTCTCTTATACATTTTCATCTTCATTTTTAAAAATGAAATGTTTCCCAGATGACCCTGAAGAGGTTGGGATTGAAACCGGCTGGACGTTCTTCCTTTGTTTTTTTTTTATTTTTTATTGTTCATCTTGTTTTCTTCCACAATGCCTCTAAGTATTAAATTTCATTTATTTCTCGCTTTAATAGTTTTGTACTACTAATTATATATATATATATATATATATATATATATATATATATACACACACACACACTCACTCACTCATAAGTATACTCAGTTATAATCTGAGATTAAGAACAGTATGATTTAATGAAAAAGATAAGAGAAAAGCTATATTTTACTCGCCTATGTTTTGTCCTGTGATGCCACACTAATAAAAAGAGAAAATTTATTCAGAATTTATTCGAGAGTGCCACCATCCAATGCTACCAAAATATCAATTTACACCCCATTTTTTCCCAATCTCACCTTTTCTTACAGAAGCAATACTCTATCAGACCAACATACACAATAAAAAAATCCAAAGAAAACGGTAGAATCCCCATTTTAACATCTCATGACATGATACTGCACATGAAAGAATTCTCTTCAATTATAATCCATGGCGTTTTTTTAAAAACTTAAAAATTTCTGTTAATCTTGTAATTTATAAGCATTTGTTTCAGTTAGCAACAAAGTTTTGTTTATAGATACGTTATTTAGAATAAAAATAATTTCGTCTTTTTGCCTTAATAGTCCATCACAGGACAAACCCCATAGGTGAGTAAAGTATAGTTTTCCTCTTTTCTTCTTTATTTAATTATATATATATATTAATTATATATTAACTATATATTTATTTAACTATATATATATATATATATATATATATATATATATATATATATACATACACTAAGCAAATAAAAACTGACTAAGATTTTTTAACTTATTAAAATATATATTTTACAAATTCAAAACTAACATTTTCTATTTGCTGGGTTTCTAATATTAAGAATAGCAGCTCAAACACAGCCTCTTGGTGTCTATGAACTGAAGAACTGTGTCAGTTAATGGGACACAGCAAATGAAGAGAATCGGTGTTGCAAACAATCTCTGGTAAAAATGAGCTTAGAGTTTTCTCTTGAAATAGAACACTGAATCAGTCATCATCAAAAATAATCTTGTCAATTCTGTATGGACTGTAAAAGGAATAGAAAAAAAAAGCATTCTTTTGTTCTATTCTCTGTTCCATTATAAGAGTACAAGTCCATTATTCCAATAATACTACAATTTTCTATTCTATCTATCACAGAATAAAGCAAAGATGGAACAATTTCATGATGAAATTATCTTTGCAATTCTGAGCAATATAGATACACCTTCTTTCTGGGATTAGTTAACTGAGAAAAGCAAATAGCATGTCTACTTATTGACCATTTTCAGGTTTGGACTATAACAACAGACAAATACTGTAATAACAGAAATACAAAACAGAGAATGTATTTCAAAGTAATTCTTGGTTATACATACACTTGCAGAGGGGCAGTACTTATAAAACAGATTAATTTTTTTGATTCCCAAGCACTGTGATTTGTAATCAATAGCCATCAGTAAAGATTGCTTGGAGAAGTTTCTCAAACTCAGAATATGAGGATTAACACAAAGATATTTACTTTGCATTGATACAGCACTTTTGATAGCTTAGTGATTAGAATATTGGGCTTGTGGACTAATATTTTAAACCAAGGAACACATTGAACAAAGAAATTTGACCAGAGATCTTTAAAAGGTAAATTGAGGCATTTTGCTCATAAGAGAAGCATAATGAAATCAAGTCATCAAATGCTTTAAATATAGTATGAAAAACCCAACAGTTAATTATTGGCTATATGCTCTCTCTCAACTGCCTGGTTTAAAGAATGGTGTATCTATGTAATACTAATAATTCAACGTTTGTAGTTTCTTACTGGAAATTATACCAATAATTTTATCAAATGTGCCGAGCTGGTAATGCTTGTCTTCAAAGACAAAAGTTTGTAGTAATTTAGTTTCAGATAGCACCCACGTCATAGAAAATGAACCACTTGTCAAACATTTGCTGTTGAAATCTAAACTTTATAAAATGATTACCATTTCCAATGTTTTAAACATGAAAATAAAACTTCAAGAATTCACATCATTAAGAAATTGTAACCACTTCTCAAAGGTTGATACAAGAAAAAAAGAAACCACTAAAAAACAAATTGATGACATTCACAGATTCCAAATCAATATGGATACATATCTTGCATGGGCAAATCAGCAAAGACTATGAAATGAACCTAAAGCTCTATCTTGTGAATTCCAGAACCTTTTATGCATCTATAGGCAATATAAATGAAGAAACTACTTACATTGTGATAAAGCTATATGAACTAAATTTTAAAAAAATTCAATGTAGGTCCCAATGTAAAATGGAACCTGAAAGTGAAGAAACAAAAAATTCAATGCAAAAGAATTGATATTAAACTAACAAATTCTTGCTTTGAAAATGGTTTTATATACAGATTCAAAGTTATTTCATATTCTTATACACAAAACCATTTCTTTTGAAATTCTAGTCTAGCCATATTTAATATAGTATGTGTATACTTCAGACAGAGATTAACATTTTTAAAAGTGTAAATTCCAAATCATAATTTATTAGCTATCTAAATATCAGGTGGAAAATGAAATCTAATCTGAGCAGGTCATTGTTCTTTATTGCCATGATAAAAGAAAGCTTGACTTTTAATCAACTTTCAGGTATAATAGGTTAATGTAGCATACATAAATGGTAATAAAATACTAATTTGAAAAACAAGGAGACTGATGGTTTATCTCAGATAGCAAAGCCAATTACTGCAATCTTTTTCAAGGCCTCTCAATTGCAGTATCCTTATTGTTCATTTCACTCAAAGATATTTCCTGTTGCTATAGCAGGATATGACAACTACTATGAAATTCAAACAAATTCAGGGATCAGAGTCACTTTTGGTAGGAGAATAAACTCTTTGTACATTAAATGAAGCCAAATACTAAGTGATAAATGTTAAGCAATCATATGAAGCCAAGCAATGAACACTTCATGATGATCAGAGAGTACTTGGTCAAAACATTAAAACATCTATATCAACCAAGATGAGAACAGTAGTTTAAAATAATAAAAGTATATTACTCATCTTAGAAATGGAATACTGAAAAATGAAAATGTTAAAACAAGAAAAACAAAGGGACACAACTGATTTATTTATTTCTTTTAACATGTCTGTTTTTATCATTATGGTATACATATGCAATACAAGGACATAAATGTTCATGTAACATCTATAATTGTAAGGTCATTATCATTCCAATGGGTGTTTGATCTACTGGATTGATAAGGTTGTCTTTATTGTTATGTTTTGGCTGATTCCAAATAACTTGAGCCATATTCTTGACAAACTATGTAAACAAGTATCCCTCCCTTTTTTTTTTTCACATACATAATTTTTGTATAATATATAGATGACTATTTACAATGTAAAATAATGGCCGATTTATTAATAAATTGATAAAATGTTGGATTAGGTTTCCTACATATGGGGAAAAGAAAAGTAGCCTGTAGCTAAATACTGACTATGGCAGCCATATTTTAAACTCAAATAATTTTACTGCTAAAACTGTCTTTTCATTTCAAAAATTATCATCAAAGAATCAGTAATATTACTTTCGACAGTCCCCATCCATCCCCAAAGTGTACAAGGCATTACACAGGTAGATAAAGATAAACACAGATAACTGAACTACTTATTAAATGTCAGCCCTAATAAATTAAAAATTTCAATACTTGTAATTATAAAGGCTACTTTTAAAAATAAGCTAAGTTACTTTGGTTTACTAAAGAGAATAAAGCCAATTCAAAACTACTCTCTCTTAATCATCTTAGAGAACCACTTTTGCCATCCATAAGCATGGCTTGTGCTAACCTCCAGGAGAGAGATTTGTGCTTTCTCAGTCCAATGTTTTCTGCCAACATGAAGTGGAAATAGCATATTAAATCAATTACTCATTTTATTGCTAGATAAGTTAGTTCACTGTGTCATGCTAGACAACTGTTCTTGCCTGACTATCTTACACATTTATAAGTTTACCATTCATCCATGCATTGAATATTGCTGCCAGATTTGATCTGGTGCTTCTAATATGTATTTAGAGATTTTTGATAAAAGAGTAACAAAGGGTTTTCACATTAATTTCCAATCTGGTAAATCTGTCTTTACCATGTTATCTACACCTAAAATTCTAATCATAATTCCTATATTCCTGTTCAAATGAGTTAATATTTCTAATCATCAACTGTTGTTTTGCATCCAAGAAGAAAAACAATACTTTTCTGTAGTCATAGTTGAAATACTGGATTTGGTTTTTAAGAGAATTGACTTATAAACACAGTACATGTGCACAAAAGATTATAGTAAATGACAAACTATAATTATCAGGCAGTGACAATCAAATATGTATCTCCAAATTGAAATGGCTTACTGTTAGGTGCCTATTTCTATTGATGGAAAAAGAATGGCATTCTGAAGTCAACAACATAAGGGTATTAATCTACATGTGAAAAGTTTCTCCAAAAAACTATTTTTCTAGTTCTACAATATTTATCACTACACAAAAAGTGATTATCTTTTTTAAAGTTCTTGCCCAGGGGGAGGTAACCTCTGAAAATAACATGTACAGTTATTTATTTTTTATGTGAGAGTGAGAGAAAGAATATTTCTAACAAATTTCTCCTTTTTTGTTTTAGGAACAAGAATGTTTAAAATTAACTTTTTACAAACAAACATATGTAATTTTTTATTTTATTTGTTTTTTGATTAGAGATTAAACTCTATTCAATAATTCATGTGATTTTTCTTGATGGAACACTCATCTTTGTAAGGAAATCAGTCAGTTGATGCCCACTAGGGACCTACCGAATAAAAGGGATTTCACCCTTTTCAAGCATTTTCCACAGAATAGCTGCTTTGATTCAAAGCTGATTATCCAATATTTGAGTTCACCGCTGTATTATATATTCTACAATAGATAAGAATGCAATTATGATTTTCTCTAATACACGAAAAAGTTTCTATTAATACGCACAAGCCTCAGTAGTATCCACCATAGCTAGGTTTTCGGCAGCTTGGATACTTTTTATCAGTTTTCTTGACTGCCAGGAAACGGGAACTGATTTGCCATTTTCACCAAACAAATAAATTAGTAGTAGTCACCCCACCCTAGGACTATAATTTGCAAATAAAGCATCACTAGAAGCTACAATTTTAAACGCGCCCAGTTAGTTCAAATTTTGTACTGTGACTTAAAGGAATTATTTGTTTTGCCTTTTCTTATAGTTTTATTTTTTTATTCTAATTATACTGTTAACACATCTATGGTTAAGCATGAATGTAAGTTCACTTCATAGTTGAGATCAGGTCATGAATGCATAGCAAACCAGTTTAGTTTGTCCAGGTTACTTTTACAGGCTATGACATTTTTGTCAGTTACATGTGTGCCTAAATCATACTGTTTCTGCATAATTACAAGATCTAAAGTTTGGACAAATTTGTCTTGTTTGACAATGATCTTGTTTTCTTTAATGAAATCAAGTCCCATGTATTTGAATTTACTTCTCTACACTGACTTAACTTTGAAAGTTATTTTTATATGATCAATGACTCCACTTACAAAGTGGGTATTATCAGCTCGGCAGAAATCAACAATAACAATGCTTTGAAATTCATTACTATGATGGAAAATAAACACAGTTTGGTCATATTTTAAAACTTTAGTGCCTTAATTTCCTGACTATAAGGTATCAAACACTGGAGGTGCCATTCAAGCCATATATACATTTGTTTAGTTTCCATAAGGTGCTTTCTTTGTTACCAGCTTTTGCAGGAGGGAGTTACAAAAACAGTTCTGTCAAAATTCTTTCCTCTAAGGAATGATGTTTTAACATCTAGTGAATTTGTGCTCCACCCAGATGATGCTATAATTGATAGCATGATGTGTATGTTCTCCTTAACACATGTTGGTTAATCACTTCTGATTAACCACACACATGGGTCTTGAAACCCTTTTGCAACTAGTCACACTTTGACAGCTTTTCCTTCTGTAGTTTCTTTGGTTGTGTAAACCCATCTTGTTTCTATTCTATCCTGCACAGCATCTGGGACTTCAGAGTAGACATGATTGTCTTTCCATCTATTCAATTCAGGCATCTTAATATGAATCACTATTTTCAGTCATGAAAAAAAAGTTTTGGGGAAAATTTTCACAAGCATTATTTTTAACAGCATTACCACTTCATCTTCCTCCCATTTAGAAGTAGTATGTTCAAAATATAATCAGGATGTTTCATACTTCTCCAGAGATACTCATGATGTGTATTTTTGCTTGTGATTTTACCACCTTTAATTAACTTAATTTTTTTCCAACTATCATCATTACCATCAGCACACAATATGTTCTGCCTAGGTTTTGGTAAGATTACTTTTGACACGACATGGTCTTAAGTTTCTTTGGAGAGATTTTTTGTTTCATCACTGTTACCTGAGGCTCTTTAATTCCTTCCTGGTATGCTTCTGCTGTAATTTAGTCTTTCAACCATTGATTTTGTTCACTTTTTACTGTTTTGACATTTTACTTTGCTTGAATATTGTTTTCCACTATCATATGTATCTTTATTACTGGACACAAGGTTTCCTTTGAATTGATAGCTGGAGATGTTGGTTAATATTTCATTAATCTTGTGTCCTTAAAATCTTTTGAGTAGGAAGTTACAAAGTGGGCAATAACCACATTCACAGAATTCTTGCATTTATCTTGGTGCAATCATTAATGTTCAAGAGATCTATAATCTTATTACATAAAATGCTATCCTAAAACATTACTACACTCTGACCCTGGTGGTTTTTAATCATGTTTGGACTATTTCCATGAAGTATCCAACTTTTTGCCCAACAATCCAATGTAGTTCTACATTTGGCACAAAAATTATCGTTTACTAAGAAATTGGTTTTTGTGTACTTTGTTGTCAAATTTACACATTACTCTCAGTGAGATTTACTTCATGTTCTTAGCCAAAGTTTTTAGTATTCTATATGTTTTCTGTTTACATTTGCAACACCAGCTTCAAATATTTTTAATTTGGTTAATCTTCTTTTCTTGTATATTAACTTTCTAATTTTTCAAAAATCTGTGACATTTTTTGTTTCTGCACCCACCCTCTACTAAAGTTTCAATTTATTTTTGGATTGTTCTGTGGTCCCAGTTCAACATTTTAAATATTTAAAACATTTTTATTATCATTACTTAATATTTTACAATATTTTGTTTCTATTATGAATTTGTGATATTTTTTTATGGTCATGGTAATCTTTATATGTTTAGAAATAAACAACAAGGAGGACTATACTATTACAGCAATAACAGACATTAAAAGAATCTTCGTAATAAAAAAAAAATAAGTATATTACCATAAATTGTTAATACCAAAAGAGAACAATGATTAATACACTGCTAAGCCAATTTATAGGTCCTCTCTCCTCAGAGCCAAAAAATTAAGGAAAAAAAAAATTTAAAAGGTGCGCAGCAAGTAAGAAATCTGAAACCATATGATAAACTAGTTTTATCATTATATTTTAAATACAACCAATTTACGGTAAGAGATATACATTGTTCTGCTCATTTCTTGTTATGAATAATTTTTTTAAGAAGTCCTTTTATTGCTCTAATAAAATTTTGCACTCCTGTGAATATATATATATATACACACTGTATCATGGCAGCAGATAATTTTCTAAACATATATTGTTAAATATAAGAGACAATGAATGTCTGTTATGTTTAATCATGAGCTATTCTAAATATCGTATTTTGGCTTTAATTTCAGGTGAAAATAAAAACAAAAATTCTCTAACATTCGGATAATTTTTTTATTAAGTTAGTTCTAAGCTTTCGGCTCACATGAGCCATCTTCAGAGTGGTTACAAGGATGTTAACATAAAAACATCCACCAGCAATGATTAAATATTGTGTTGACATAAAACTTTGCTAAGCAACAATAACAGTGACCAAAAATAGCAAACGCAGTTCATATATTTGTAATGCGGTTCTATAATGCCACACCGCGTGAGAGCTCGAAATGATAACAGAACCACATATTTAAATGCAATGTAATGTGTTATGACCAGATTTAAACGTGATTTTATTAATGATTAAACATAATAGACATTCATTGTCTCTTATTTTTAACTGTGTGTGTGTGTGTGTGTGTATATATATATATATATATACACACACACACACACACACACACACAACAATACTATATTACTAAAAATATAGGGACACTTTTTATTTTGAAAATCTTGTGGACTGATCCTCAACATTCTAAATTAAAGAGAACTATCTGGGTTTCATGAACTTCATCATTTTTCTTGATTCCTTTGTAGGCAATCTCTTACCCAGTGCATTAAGAGGGCTACAAACTGCACACTTGTTTGTGTTTTCATCTGGACCAGGAGGATTGTATTTCTTATATTCTCTATCAAAAAAAGTCTTTCCATCCAGTCTTGTTCCTGTTCTCTCACCTCTCCTTTCACTTCTTGAACCTCAATAAACTCAACAATGATCACATCAATAACTATTACAGAACACCTATTATGAGAATTATCTTGGTCTTTACACAACTTAGCAAATACTAGATTTATCCGAGTCAGCCAACTTCATAACTTTTCAACTGAATCATCAGGTCGTCAAATGAGATATCACTGTTGCCAGCATAAGCCATTCATTTTCTACTGTTATGTTAATATTCTTTAAAGCTAGATAGGCTAATACAGGATCAGGAAGTTTTATCTTGTGCTCTTTAATTTGTTGTACGAGCTTATCAAATTCAGTCTGGAAGTCCACCATGTTGATCTCCAGTCCCCTCGAGTATTTTTCAAAGAAATTTTCATAAACTCAGAACTGCTTGGTCAACAGTTTAAATAATTTATCAAACTTGGCATAAAGTTTTGTCATCCGTTAATTATATTTATATCATCAGGATCCATCTCCAAGATGGTCTCTTTGGCTTTCCCAGTTAGGCTCAAGAAGACTATGAGAGCTCTTTTGGCTTCTATCACATTAGTGACCATCTTCCAGAATTTAATTTCCTTTTGCCAGGAATCATATTTGTCTAACTCAAGCCTCAGTAGGGCTACAATGTTACGTGTAGCCATTATTCAACTATGCCCTGCTACCAGTGACAAACTATAATTATTAGACAGTGATAATCAAATGCATCTCTCCAAATTGCAATGGCTTACATTATATGTAGGTGTTCGTTTATATTAGTGGAAAAAGAATGGCAGTCCCAAGCCATCACGCTAAGAGGATTAAACCACACAGCTCTCCTGAAAAAATCTTTTTCTGTTTCTCCATTAACATGACTGCTACTACTCAAAGCAATTTTCTTTTCTTTTAATGAGTTCTTCTTTCCCTAGAAGAAGGTAACCTCTTGAAATAAGAGGGAGTGAGCATCTCTTTAGCAATAAGTTTAAATAAATAAAATGTTAATGAAAATTTCAAATTTTTCTACAAGAGAATTAACTAATACAAATAGTAGGTTACATGCATAAAGTTTAAAAAAATAAAAAGTAAATGAAAATTAAAATTATTTGAATAATCTAGTAATTAATGACCTTAAAAGTCAAATATCAATTTTTTAATTACCTTAAATGAACCACAATCTTCAGGTCAAATTTGATCATTAAAGACTTGCCACGCAGCAATGACCCAGTTCCCACTTTTACATTTACTACATACGCTATCCTTGATATTGAACAATTTTATACATAAATATAGCATACTTTAAAATTATATATATATATATATATATATATATACATACATACACACACACACACACACCATAGACATCCACAGACAGATCTGTTTCGCTGTCTCACAGCTCATCAGTACAGTTAGACTCCGATTGCTTTTTTAACTCAGGATTGAAGCCCGACTGAATTGGCGTCAGTCAGCGATTATACTTCTGGGCTATGGGTATTTGGTAGCAGAAGGCAGACTTTTTAGCGTGTATATTATCAATATATATGTTTGTCAATTAGCCAATTGATGTTACCTTCAGAATCAACTTCAGAGTTTTATAGACAGACCCTCCAGCAATCACGCCATCAACTTGTCAGAAGTGTGTGTATATATATATATATATATATATATATATATAAGTGAGAGAGAGGTGTGGGTATCTTTTGTATGATGTATAATCATATCCAAAACAAAAGTGAAGATTCTTCAGGTTAGTATCATTCTAATCTGAAGTAGTTGAAGGAAGCCAAGTCTCTCAGTGAAAGACGTTTATAGCTTTTCTGCTTTGTCTCATTATCTTCGGATACACGCACAATAGATAACATCAGTAACTTAACTATATATAAGTCTGATATAATTACAAAATTAAGATTCATTTCTCTGCACTCTTAAAATAATTTGTTATATTTAAAATAACAGAAGATTTTATTTCTATTCGTCATCAAAACTGTCCCTACACTGAAACAGAATTTGTTCATAGCTAGTATAATGATGTGTCTCACACACAGTAATAAAAATAATATCCAATTATAATCCATTAATTACTGTTTAAATTTCAGTTTAGAAAATACAAATTGGCAGATAGACATCAAAAAGCCCAACAAGGGACGTACTTTTCGTAAAAGGAGTAATTGAGCCTTGCTTTGCTTTAGAGATCTCTGTTACTGAACAGCTAAAATACACTTAATCAAAAGAATACGGGTTTAACCTGTGCCAAGAGGTCAGTCAGTCAGTTAAGTGCCATACGTGATAAACGCTTAGGCAATCATATCTCGAAAGAGACATGACTGACTGGGCAGAAGATTATCCCGCAGTAGGTTGCCATTGCTTTCTGCGGTAGACTGGTTGCCAACCAAGGCTATAGAACCCAATCTGTCCTGTTATTTAACCCATAACTGGAAGGAAGAGACGGATTAATACCTTTCCAAGGGTATTTGTGTGCAAGTGAATGCAATGAATTCAGCTAGAATTCAAACTCGGCTCCCCGATTTCTCGTTCCGAGCCGATATCCAATGCACCACAACGCACATCCTCTTCAAGAGCCAAGAGGTACATTTCTTTAATAAAACTTTCCACAGTCTAAGTTGGTGGACATTAATTTCAATATTTAAAAAATGGGAATTCCCACTCAAATACTTGTAGCCACAAAAGTATCATTTTTATAAATTATATAAAAAAACTAATATGCAACATTTATGATATATTCCAAAATCGGCTTTGATTATTTTACCTCAGTCACTCAAAAATTATGTAACCTCTTCATTAATTTTCATAAAGATTAACAACTTAAACAATTGTTAAAAAGTTGTTCAGGTTTCATTAAGCTGTCACCAATGCAGCTAACTGGTTAAGTTATTCCTTCTGAAATAAACAAAGTGAAAAAATTCTAATTGTTGGTCTTAAGTCGAGTCAGAACTGGTTTTGTTGTATATTAAAACTCATCAGACAGTGGGGAAAGGTTTAAAGAAAATATTACAAATATCTCTTAATCAGCACAAAATTTTTCAGTGTATGTTAAGTTGTACTCAAGTCAAACTTTTTAAATTTTAAAATGAATGCAAATATATTAATTTCTCATGATGAAAAGGAGTTCATATAAACTGTAATTAAATTTAAAATGTTTGGAGGGAGGGAGAAGTCCATTAAAATACAATAGATTTCAATTAAGTGGAACATTGGTTACAGTAAATAAACAATTAGCAGGATTGATTATTCAAGAACAGAAAGAAAAAAAAAAAAAAAAAAAAAGAGCAAATAGTCCCCTCTACACAAATCTATTTAAAAGGATTGATGACTAAAATTTGTAATTGTGATGTGTTTCATTTTAGTAGAATATAGTGTGTGTTCACGCACATTATATATATATATATATATATATATATATATATATATATAGAGAGAGAGAGAGAGAGAGATTACAGAGCATGGCAGAGAGGATGGATGTTTTTGAAATGGCTATTACTCTGCCCCAGTTGGAAGAACACATGTCCAATAGGTACCATTCAGTCGATGTCTTAGCGTATTTTTTTTTCTTTTCACTTGAAGCCAATCATGCTACGGATGATAAAGTGCTGCATGTTCACCTACAACAGTTTGTTAACACTCCTTGACCCCCCTTGGTCCAGATTTGTCCATGTGTGATTATATCTTGTGGGGAAACCTCAAGGCACGTGTACATGAGCATAAGCCCCGTACATTGGATAATTTGAAAGAATCTATTCATGTAAAAGTTTCCAAAATTGACAGAGCAATACTGGAAAGCATGGAGGTCAACTTCCAAGAACGCCTTCAGACAATGAAAACATGTGAGGGTTATTGTTTTCCACACTTGATTTTGATAAATGCTAATTCAATACAAACACATTGATGTTAATAAAATTTGTTGAGACTAAAAATGAATGATTTTGTGAATTTTTAAAAACGTCTATCCTTTTTGCCTCACCCTGTATGTTTTCATCAAAATATAAACTTGTAATACATTGACATCAATATGGACCTCATATTACAAAAAAAAACCTATGACTCAAATTATTGTTATATGACAAAAGAACAATGTGTATGTAAATATGTCTATTTATAGAGTTGCATGCAAATGATTATACCACCGGGCAAAAGATTCATGATGGAAAGGTTGTTTTCGAGAGTTCTCAGATTGCAAAAGAAAACTGAAAAGAAGTGTCTAGAAGGTCATGACGTCGAACATCAAAACCGTATAGGTAACAGGTATGACCTCACCTGCAATATTTGTGGTATGTTTTGTTTGAGTAAAACAAGAAAACTGGGTCATATGTGAAGTCATCATGCTAAAGCGCTAGCCGAATATGAAATGGCATTAAATACTAACAATTAATGTCACATTTGTAGAAAAGTATACAAGTTAGCTGGTGAACTGAAAAGACATGCAGGCATTCACAAAATGTGACAACTTTGTACCAGAGAACGAAGGTAAATTCATTAAAAGCACAATCAAGTTTTAAAATAATATCTTGTTATGGTCACAATATGATAAACAATCTTGTTTAGCAAGGGTGTATGCATTTTTATATTACTGCAAACATTGTTTTCAGTGGTTACCCTTGTTTGAAACAGACATATCGTTTAAACTTTAAATATGTCTGATGTTAAATTGCATCACAGAACAAACAAGTCAATCTGTATTGCACTCCGTACCATCTAAAGCACAGGTAATGTGGATGTCTTATAGGCCTGAATGTCGGGTTATCACAAAGTCAAGAACATGCCAGTGTTTGGAGTGAGGATATATCCAGGATTTCCTACATTTATTTGGCAAGCAAAACCAAATGTTGTTAATAGTGAGATTATGGGTTGTATAAAGGTTCAGGAGTCACTGTTCAATACTTTGTTTACCAATTATCCCCTTCCAGACAATATGATCCCTTCACATTCTATTATTAAGGATTTTTCTTCTTTTTTTAATCATATCACCCCGGGCAAGGCGGTAAGGCCACTGGTGTGCAGAGGGCTACGTAAGAGTGAAAAGATTGGAAAAGAGAAAGCCGGAAACCACATCCTAAACAGGGAACAAGGGATGAGCCTCTACACCTGTTCAATAGATGTGGGTGGAGTGTGAACCAGGTTTCCAAGAAGAATGATTTTATCATTACATGGAACAGATTAAAGAATACAATCAAGAGTGTTATAAAATGTATCCATAGCCTCACCTCTGAAAGAGTTGGAGTATAAGCAGGTGGCAGGCATTGGATATTGCTGGGAGCTTTTAGTCTGCCTGCTACACATGTAATGGCATAGTAATGATGGTTACAAGTGTCAAGGAGAGACTCTAGTCATTTGATGCAGCATGCTGCATGACTAGGTAGTCATTTTAGGGACTACACTGCTCACCTCAACATAGAGGAAGGGGGACTAGAAAAGGTGACGTAAAATTTTGATACAAAGTGCTCACTATAGCACTATTGTCACACTAATACCAGGCACACGGAACATTTGAACCCTTCAAGACACCAACTCTTCTTCTAGTCACTCACTCACACTGTATTAGTAAGACCTGAGCTGCTGGTGAAGATTCACTGACTGAAGTTGCGAGAACTACAGCTTCTTCTGGAAAGGGCTGGGTGTGGGTGCTGCATGCATCCATGGTGTCTGATTTCCCACAAGCCTTCCACTGAGATCCATGATTCTCCACATACCTCTTTCTTCTAAGCAGGGTGTGTGTATAAAGAGACAGAAAGAGAGGAGAGAATGGCAACTCATGAAGATGGAGAGGATAATCTAAAAGATTTTATCTAATTAATATAAAATATCAATTAGATAAAAATAAAGATTGAAATGAACATTATTCAGTGCAATACAAAATATTGAGATGAAGTTGTGTACTGAGTTTTCCTCTCAATATTATATATGTGTATTTAGACAGTAAATTTTCTTTTTGGCATGTCAGATTAAAAAAACTTCAAAAATTATGTCTGCTTATTTTTTAATAAAATCCGTTCATACTCATGCATAATCTTTCATGTATTATAAATGAAAGAAGTAAGAAATATGCTGTAACTTTTACAATTGATTTTCTTATCCATTTCTATGTTCCCAAGTACTTTCAATCTCCTGAGATCATCTTCAGGAGTGTAAGTTGTGATAACAAAATATAAACGCAAAACTGTGTTGCTAAAAATTACTTAAAATTTTTCTTGCTTCAAATGTAACAGTTGACAGTTATGCTTAGCGGTCATTAGAACGTGAAAATTACCCACTATAGAATTTTTTATGTTGTAATGTCATAGTCATGCATGTATTAAAGTATGAAAAAAAAACAAAAAAAAACTGTTCTTTTTATAAACATTTTAGAACATTACTGCAGTATTCATAGCTGGTTCTATTAACTGACAGCTTTAGTTTTTTTAAAGAAGATTGCCTCAAGAATCTGTAGTTTGCATTAGTTGTTTTTATGGTGTAGGATAGTTGTCTTGTTTATCATTTTTTTATATTGTGAATGCAGACAAGAATGTTGTTGTAGATGTCTAAAAGTGGACGAATGGTCAGACGTGTAATGTAAGACGTTTTGTTAATGTTTTTTGTTGAGACGTATTAAATTTAATACAAAATACTACTAATTTGTTATGCCAATTAAAGAAGATCTTTAAAGAAGATGTTAATACTTTTCTAGAACTACCCTTTTCTTTTTGCAGGATAATGCTCCTTACAAGGCTGCCAAGAGAATGACGGTTTTGAAGAATTTGGTATTTGAGTATATAAACTATTCACCTACTCATTAGATCTTGCTACATTTCCTGCTTCCAAATTTTAAAATGTTGCAGGGATGATAGTCACAATAAAGCAGTATTTCAATGACTAAACATCAGAATTGGGGGAGAGAAGAGTTAAAGAAACTTCAAAAATATTGTGCCAAATGTGTTGAACTTTGGGTAAATAAATACACTAGAATGTACATTTCATGGTTCTAGGTCATTGCATTCTTTTTCAGCAACTCCTCACTCCAAGCACTATCTTTTAAGATTTGTTCAATATATTGATCTTTTTGTTTTCATATTTTAGCTAATTCATCATAGGATGTTTTTCAGATGTACAATTCATAGAAAAAGATCTCTTCAGGTTATGTCTGCAAATAGTGCAAAAAAAAAAAAAATGGCAGCCAAGCAGAAGATCGAAGTCTTGGAATAATAATGATTTCTTACAAAAATTACGGAAGGTTAAGAGAGATAAAATTTAAACCTTTTGTTAAGTGAAAATTATAGGTTTAATATCATTTCATTAAAATTCTATTCAAGGAAACTTTAATATGTTAGAGATGTCCTTGTTTCATAAGATATATGCAAGGTCTTCCCAGAAAATATCCAGCGATGAAGAAGAAAAGAAAATAATGTAACCTATCTTAAAGCAACAATACCTTAGTTACCAACTCAAAGCACACCCCTGGGGACTTCATATTCTTATTTCAAAATCCCATTCATTTTTCAAAACAATTTTCAAAATCATTTTTCAAAATTGCTATCAACTGTTTGTTGTGTTCTAAATCCTAGTGTTTTAATAGAGATTCTATTGTTGTGAAAATCCAGAAATGGAAGGGGGGGGAAAAAATCTGAATTGTGGTGTGAGTTGACAAATAATAATAAAAAAAAAAAAACAAACAAAAACAACCTTGCACAAAGATGATCACAGTACACAAGCTTAATGTCAACTAAGTTGGCACTATGTGTGAGCGTTCATGCATGCGCAGTAATCTCTGTTCCATTGGTTGCCAAGGTACATCAAAGCTGAAATACTGAAATGGCTGGATATATGATTTAGCTTCTTATCTATCTTTTCAAACATGTTTTACTGAACATAAGAATTTTTATATTTTCAGATGCTACTGTAGTTTTAAAAATCAAGCACTTCCGCAAGATATTTCAATAATGTTCACTGATTAACAAAAACATTGAGATATACTAGTTTTATGCTGTAGAGTAACTGACCATGGTTAAATGTTGGCAGAAATACCCAACAAACAGAATTATTAAAGTTTCCAATAAACAATAACAAAAGAAAAGAATAGGGTAAAAATAATACAATGTAAACAAAATAAACATATACACACACAAAACATTTCACAGCATTTCTGTAGCAGGAGAATATGAAAACGTCAAAAGGACAACTTATCTTCACTAATGCATTTCATCCTATGAGGGACTTTATCAAGGCAGATTAAGGATTTTATTTTATGACAATTATTTATAAAAATGTACGTTGTGGATCAGAGGATATCAGCTCAGAACAAGAAATTAAAGAGCTGAGTTCAAATTCCAGTTGAATTTGTTGCATTCACTTATGCGCAAATACCCTTGAGAAAGGTATTAATCCATTTCTTCTCCCTCCAGCTATGGGTTAAATAGGAGAGATTGGGTTCTGCAGTCTTGGTTGACAACCAGTCTACCGCAGAAAGTAATGACAACCTAAATATTCTACCTAGTCAATTATGTCTCTTTCACCCAAGAATGTATCATGTATGGCATTTAACTGATTTATATACAAGTGCGAAAATGTTATTGGTTTTTAAAACTTTTGGTGTAGGAGTACTCATGAGTATTCATCAGGTTAGAAGAGAAAAATTCAGGGAAGTTAATGGATGTGAGATGATACAATTCAATGCCTAATAAACCAAAGTGTAGGAGATTTTCTGGAATGTGTGTGTGTGTGTGTATATATATATATATATATATATATATATATAAAACAGTTTTTCATTTATTTTGGAATGGGATTGATTTGTGTTTTGGATAACATGAATTTATGGATTTAACAGTTCTCATTTAATTTTTTTTTTTTTAGTATTTTTGTGGTCATGTATTTTGACCTCAGATAGTAATAATTCTTCCAGGAAAGGGGATATTGTAAAGAATCCAGGGCGCAGATTTATATTGATAAAATTCAACTGCAGCATTTTCAAGAATCTTCTTTCTAAGTTATTTTCTATTTTGATAAGTGTAGCATTTACTAGGTTAAAGTTGTGGCTGAATTTATGCATTAGTCATACAGTGAAATAAATGTATTATCAAATGCATTAGTCATAGAAATAAATTCAACTACAAGTAAATGCTTCACTTATTAAAAAAGAAAGTAGCTTACTTAGAAGGAAAATTCTCAAAGTATTCTATTGTACCACCTCACACCCGTGAACTTGTCAGACTTTTCTGCCAATCTGATGAATATTCATAAGCACTCCTATTTCAAAGATTTTGAAAAACAAAAAACACTTTTGCTCGTCAGGATTTAAAATTCTTAAATTCACTTTAATAAAATCCTTCAGAGGATGAAACATCAGCTAAGAAGTTTTTTTGTATTTTATTTATATATATATATATATATATATATATATACACGCACGCACAGAAAAGTAGGCAAAGCAACAGTAAAAAGTTCATAAACTAAAAATGGTTTTAAAACTTAAATGGGATACAAGCCAATTGATTGCAGTATTCTGACTTCAAGACAAGAAACAACAAGAATATGGTGAATGAAACTCAGAAGTAGTCTATCTTATTGGCTAGGAAGTAATAACAGCATGCATCTACTGCAATTTGTCTATAGATTTGGAGAGGGGGATATTTTTGCAATCATTTCTACTTGGATTCAAACCAGCACACACACCATTAAGTAATTTTTATTTGCTGTAATTTTTAGTGTTTCAATAAATACATTTGAAAAACTGTAAAAATAATGAAAAAGTTTCTTACTTTCAAAGTCGACATATACGTCATAATTTTTAGCAGAGTCATCTTTGGTGAGCACCCTAAGAAGATTTCCCATGATGTCAGTTGTGGTAAGAAGGGAGAGTGACAGACAAACTCCCAAAAAGGAGACAAAGAAAACTGAAAAATAAAAAGAAAAGGTTACATTAGTATGGTCAAGATAAAATAATCAAAGAATTGTTAGAATAAAAAACAAAATATAAAAGAAAAAAAAGTTTTCTAAACATACTTCTATAATTAAGTGGTTTTATTTTATACAAAGATACTTGATATTATTCCACTTATGACTTCTGTCTATTAGTTATATCTTCTCACTTAATGCTTTTATTCCTAATTGGATATATAAGCACAAAAACAATTTGTTAATAATACCAGTTGTTATATAATAATGTAATGTGCAAGACATCAATAATATAATGAGTAGTTGCTCAGAATGAGAAATCATTGAACAGAGTTCAAGTCCTAGTTGAGTTCATTATAATGTTCTGCAAATATCTCTAAGAAAGGTAAGAATACAACTATTCCACCTTTCCCAGCTATGGGCTACTAAGCTCTCTTGCTGTGGTTGGTAACCAATCTTAGAGAAGAGAAACTATAAACTTAAAACTGTATATAGCCCGCTCGTGATGCACGTATTATACATCCCTGGAAAGGCTTAAGTTCACAATTAACTATAGTGTGAAGTTGTGGATGATGATCATGACAAAGAACTGATAGTTCAGCCATTAAAAATCTTTAAAATATATTGTATCTAAAGACTAATGGTTATTGAAGACCTCATAAAATAATTTTTTAAAATTGTCTTAAATAGAGATCAAATTAATTATAAAATCCTGGAGATGCTGTAACCATGTTATTGTAGAATATGAATGAGAAAAGTGATTTGCAAGGTGCAATTTTTGGTGGATATTCTGTTTCAAGTAAGGTAGATGAACTTTCATATTCATTGAGAAGTTAATTTCAAGAGTGTAAAGGAACTTCATCTCAGCATTAATCACCAATAATTTCATAAAAATGTCCTAACTTACAATAAACAAAAGCTTTTAAAATCAGAAGATAGGTTTTCTTATTAAAATTCATTATTGCAAACAAACAAGTTCAGGGATGATAAAAGCTCAAAATCCCCAGGGATCAAAGCAGCAAAGATAAGAACAACCCACCAATGGTACCATTATTCACATGTATTGATAATTCATTAAAAATAAATAAATAAATTATAAACAATGATTTCCTAGAGAAAGGAAATGTTGGTCTCTTGAGTAAAGTGAAAAGCAATATCACAAAAAAAAAAAAAAAACTTTTTGAATCTACATTATACACATTATGAGTGAAGATTGTCAATATTTAATATTAGAAAGACTTGCCAATAAAACATTAACAAAGCACAGAAGGGCTTTTCAGCAATTGTATAAAAAAAAAAAAGGAAAAAAAAAAAGGAGATTGTTGGGTAGAGTCACAAAAATAAACAAAAAAAAAAAAGAGATTTTAATATAATGTTTGATAGAAGAGAAACAGAAAAGCTTTAAGATGCAAGGCAAGTTTTTTTTTTTTAAATTGCTCGTGTGTGTGTGTGTATATATATATAGACAAGAAAATCTTAACCGGCATGCTGATGGACTTTATCAATTTGCGTTGATAAAGTCCAGAGGGCAAACATTTTCCTTTTGTTTTTATTCATATCATCCTTTTAGAGATATACTTTTTGATAGATCTGAAATTATATATATATATATATATATATATATATATAGTAATTTTGTTATTACAATGGTTTATAAAAGTATTATAACACTACACAAAAGTTTTCATGTTTCAGAACAATATTCTTTTTCAGACAATATTTTAAAAATAAATGGTGAAAATGATTTAATTTAGAAAATAGATGAATTCATGCTTATTTAGAAAATTAAGGAGGGGTAGTTGGAGGAAGTTAAAAAATATGATTATAGATGTGTCAATATTACTCAATCAAAAGCGAGAATTAGGTTGAACTATGGAGTTGAACATTTGGGTCATGTGGAAAACATAGTTGCTAATGTAAAAACATCACACTTATTTTATATTGGTAACATACATACTAGGAACATAATACATCACTCAATAAGTCCAGGGCCTGGTCGCACCACTAATAAACAAATCCATGTGATTTTTATGAAGTACTAACCTTCAAATTGCACATGACAAAATTTGGGCCCAATCAGATTATTATTTTAAAAATTATAGTTATTTAAGTGAAGCTATTGTTGCAAATTTTCAAAACAATGGAAAAATCTGAATTTTGTGTGTTGATAAAATATTGCTTTCCGATGGGAAAAAATACTGTTCAAGCAAAGTAATGACTTGCTAAGTTATTTGAACACTGTTCCATTGGAAACAATGGTTAAGAGGTGGTATGCTGAGATTAAATGCAGTTGTACAGACACAAATGATGTTGAACACTCAGGTCACCCAAAATCAGCAGTTATCCCAGAAAACACCAAAATAATCCACAAACTGATTTTGGCCAATGCTTGAGATAGCAAAGGAGTTGATGTCAGAAGGCAGTGTATTCACCATATCACATGAAGTGGTTGCTACATTTGCTCACAGTCGATCAAAAACAACGCATCAACGATTCAGAGCATTGTTTGTAACTGTTTCAATGCAACAAGGAGTTTTTGAGTAAATATGTGACAATGGATGAAACATGAATCTACCATTTCATTCTGGAGTCAAATCAGCAGTCAGCTGAGTGTACAGCAGCAGGTGAAAGCCAACTAAAGCAACCAAAGATGTAAACATCAGCAGGCAAGGTTTTGGTTTCTGTATTTTGTTCATCGATTACTTTGAGAAAGGATGAATCATCAATAGTGAATATTATATAGCATTATTGGTGCATTTGAAGGAAAAAAATCAACAAAGACGGCTACAAATGAAGAAGGAAAAAGTGACCTTTCACTAAGACAATGTACCTTGTCACAAGTCAATTACAATGATGGCAAAACTACATGAATTGCACTTCAAAATGCTTCCACATCAATTCTATTCTCTAGATCTGGCTCCCAGAGACTATACTGTCTGCAGATCTCAAAAGAATGCTCCAAGGAAAAAGATTTTGCTCTAATGAAGTGATATCGGAAACTGAGGTGTATTTTGAGGCCAAAGACAAATCTTTCTACAAAAAGGCATCAAATTGTTAGAGAAATGTTGAAATCATTGTATCACCCTAGAAGGAGACTATGTTGATGAATAAAATTGAATTTTGCCTAAAAGTTGTTTTATTAGTTAGCCCAGGGATTTATTGAGTGAGGTGTTGCATTATTCAAGTGAGTAAACAATTATTTTTAACAGCAGATTGGATTTCAGGATTTTTTAAAAATTTAATTTTGTACTACTTCATCAGTTAAAGGGGCTATGTTGTTTAGGCTAAAATTAGAATTAAGTAATTATGGTATACTAAGGTATATTGGAGTTATAAAAACCAAGCATGTATCAAATAGGTATTGTATAAGTCATTAATTTTAATAAGATAATTTTTAAGTAATATTAGAGCATAAATTATAAATGAACATTATAATTAATTAAATTTTAAAGAGAAATACTTGCAGTGTTTACATAATACTGTCAATTCATTTCTATGATTTAGTAGTATTTTATTTTTTAGAGAACCTTATAATCTGCAGCTTTTTATTCAGGCACAAAGGGCAGATGTCAGAATGATTTACAGAATGCTTTTATAAAACATAATAAAAGAATTACAATAGTAAGCTTTATTCTGTATTGAGTACTCTTTATAAAAGTAAATGCATGAATAGCAGGTTTTCAATCTGTTCTTTCACTTCCTTATATATATATATATATATTTAAAATTTACAACAGGACTATGTTATAACATCACTACAAAGTAGCTATTTTGTTTCAAAAAGTGTTTAAACAAAATAGCTACTTTGTAGTGGCTTTATAACACTTATGTTATAAATTTTAAATAAATACTATTTGCTCCACTTTGTATTGAACACTAAGATTAGTGTTTTTTAGATATTAGAATTTTATTCCATTCATACCAACCTTATACGTGTGTGTGTATGGGAAATTGTATGGTGAAGTGGGGAATATAACTTGTGACACATTTGTCCTTCAGACTAAATTTGTTATGTTGGCATGACTTCACATGTGCACAAACAAGGGGTTGCAAAAACTACACAGGAGAAACCTCAAGGAATCTAAAAGATTATATGAATACAAAAGCAGCATTTTACAAAACAATATACATTGGCTGTTCACCATAATGAGACTGACCACATAAAAAAATGCTACTCTGATCAAAGGAGAAAATTTATCCACTACAACGTAAATATCACGAGAGTGCCTTGATCGCAAGGTCATCTCCAGTAAATCTGCACCCTGGCTCTTATAACATTTCACCATTCCTGACAGATCTATTATCACAGTGTGGGATACCTACTAACAAGTGATGGAAAGAAAAAAAATTGAATTCAAGTATATGACAATGACATTTTGATATAGGAATAAAAATCATTTTTCATTTTTTAAGATAGAAAAAAAAGATTAAGCCATCCCTTTAAAATCCCTTAATAAAGATTAAAGACTGATCGTAATATAACAAGTATTCATATTTTCAAATCATTTAGTTTACATGAAAATATATTTCTAGCAAATATCCTTTTTGAAATGTTCATAATTAAGAAAGTGTGAATTAAATACATTCAAGCAGCCATGTTAATACTTTCAATCCCTTATTTATAACTGCCTTACAAAACGCATCACAAATGAGGCGCTAAATTATCAGGTGTGTTCATTGTATATTTAAAGAAAATAATCTATACATCTGTAGCTGTGGTCAGACTTACAACATATTGATCTTTTTGGTTTCATGATGTTTTTCAAGATGCATTTTAAAACCTAACAAAAGGATGATGCATAGCACTGCCATAAAGATTATAGATGCAATTTCAAAGCTTTAAGAAACCATAAAACTGATCTTTTGCAGAAACAAATATAATTCTGTATGTTAACAAATGGGCTGCAAGAATTTGCAGAAATGAGAAAAAAGTAGGTCATTTTTGATACAATAATTTTTACATCATTTTTAGTATGATTGGAAAAGCATAGAAATGAATGTTACATGAATAACATATATATATATATATATATATATATATATATAAATTTGTTTGTTATTTAAAATTAATATAGTTTACATTGCCAATAATTAATTTTTAAATAAAAAACAAATTATATTATGCTCTACAATATTTGTTGTATTGAGCCCTTTTATAAATAAAAGTAAGTGATGGAGAACTGTAAAAAAAAATTGTAAAACTGTTGGTTCTTTTCACCTGTATGTATGTGTGTATATATATATATATATATATCTACACATACACACAACAAAAATTGCAAAAAAATCACTGAATGCTTTGGAATAAAAGATAATATTGCAAAAAAGGCTTGCTTTCCTTCAGTGAAATGTTATCTGAAAAGGAATATCAGATGTTATTTTTCAATCTTCCTACCTATACTGCAAAGGCTAACAAAGAAGGGACTAAAAAGCAAGTTCACTGGGCTCAGCAGAGTCCAGATTTTAATTCTTTAATGAAGATTTGAGCTCACATTAAACACAAACTAATCAAAGTATTTTCTAACAAATAAGAACAAAGATTGTTTCTCTCACACACAAGAAAAATTTAAAAAATAAAAATAATAATAAAAATAAACAAAAAAGGCTTGTTAGCAGTCTTTGTAGTGCTCAATATTGAATATTAGTAGTAACAAATAAAATTAAAAATGCACTTAGCTGTCTACTCAGAGTTTTGCAGAGATTGTACCTATTTTTCAGGGGATTTGATAGTAAAAATATAATTTCTATAGACAATTCAATTGTAACAATATCCATGAAACTCAGACTAGAGACATAAGTTAACATTTTCCATTAAATATATAAATGAGAAAAGTTACTTTATCAATTTGTTTAACAGTTGCTTTTTTCCTGAAAGATGATTTGTTTTTTTAAAAGAATTGAAAGCTTAAAATATTTTGTAATTTTGGGCTTGGCCCATTTATTTATTTAATGATATATTTTTTGGCCTGGGAGTGTATGCATATAAATAAAATGTATATATCTTAAAGATAAATGAACATAAATGCACTCTAGATTATCAATAAACTGCACAAGTTGCCAAATATTACTAAAGCAAATGAAAAAGAAAAACAGCTTTCTATAATGTAGCAGTCAAGGAGGTCAATTTCAAAAAAAAAAAAAAAAAAAGAAAAATATATGCCCGGCAGAAATCTCTGTATCTCTTGCCTTTTGCTAGGGCACAATTCCTCGAGAAGTAAGAGGCTTCCAAACTCTCTTAATGCTCTGGTATTATTTGTCAACCAACACACTTTACAAAGAATGCCAACGACATCCTGCCAGACGATCCTAATTTCTTTATCTCATTAACACATTTCCAACATTTCAGTATCCCACTTATCTGTTTTCAGACTAAAAAAGCAGGAACCAAACTAACTTGGCCCAGCAAACCAACAAATAAAGGTTTTTACTGAAGAAGAAAAAAAAAGAAATTCAGTGATCTTAATTTATTGTCTAAATATTACATATAAATTAATGAAACAACATTGCAAAACTATTCTAATATCTTTATCTTTTAATGTATAAAACCTTTTGTTCAATACTATTACAGAATTTAAGAAAGAAATGTTTATTTGTACTCTTTCAATTAAAATTACATTTTGTTACACTTATTACAATATCTTAAATATTGTTAAAGTATTAAAAAAATTAAGTAGAAATGTGGTTTCAGCTATTAATTGACTGCAAAAAGCATAATTTTTTATTAGTGCTTTCTATACTAATAGAATAAACAAATAAGAAAATACAAGTTATTATTTAAGGTAAAAGGTTACAAAGTAAGAGAAAGTTTACAAGAGTATGTGAGGAAGCTAACGCTTTAACTTAGACTTGAACAGGTTAACATTGTAGTGATCAAGGAAGTATTTTCTTGAAAAAAGTTGGTTCCTCAAAGCAGCAATTCATGGAAAGAAGCTGCACGAGTGAAACTTACATCTTGCCAATGGAATATATGAGTAATGAGGGTGGTTCTCTCCAATGTGTGTGGCATGGCATGTTTTAGCCATGAAGGTTAGAACTGGTAGAATTAAAGAATGCAGTTCACCTGAACAATTTATATGGAAATAAAAATACAGCTGTGTGAGACTTGTGCTGTTTCATCTGTAAGAAAGGAGTTGCAGAGTGAAAAATATTTTATCACCCACAAGGACACAAAGATGATTTTTGGACTCTGAAGACTGGCTAGCTCCTGCTCTTATATGGCAACAGTACTCCATTTTCAGCCTGATCTGGCTCTTGTAAATGTAAAAGAGAGCAAACAGGAAGATTCACATTAGTGGTACAAGGAACTGACCAACTTTCCAGAATCTCCAGCAATAGATTGCATACACGAGTTTCACTTGAGATCTGGATTGACTTTAATAAGCAGGGGCCTCCCCGAGGGAACACCTGCTCATAATCAGTGAAAGTTCTCGTTTGCTGATGATGAAATGTCACTAGTTCAGTTTTGGAGGCATTAAATGTGACGAGCCAATTTCATCCCCACCCACCAAGCCGTTAAGGCTAAGTCAGAGGTTAGATCAGGTATCAAGCTCTGGTCATATAGAGTTTTGGAGGTGCATTTATACATCATTGTATCATCAGCATAGATATTCACAAATAATCAGAGTATACTCTTTGGCAGATCATATATGTGAAAAGCAAAAAGAAAGTTGAACCAAGAAGTGAACCATAGGACAACTGCATTGATCACTTGGGCCTTGGAGGATTGACCGTTAATAACTACCCTTAGGAATCTACTCATTATAAATGATTTTATAATTGAAAAGACTTCCAGTGATTTAAATGGAGAGCTTGTGTAGAAATCCTTTGTCACACCTTGTTAAAGCTCTTTGATAGATCTAATACAATCATGTGTGTTTATCAAACAATATATCAGAGATCAGTCAGTTAAGTGTCAAACATGACACATGGTTGGGTGATTTTTTTTTTTTAGTTCATGACTGACTAGGCAGAAGATTTTTTCCTGCGGTAGGTTCCGGTTTCTTTCTGCAGCAGACTGGTTGCCAACCAAAGCTATAGAACACAGTCTGTACTGCTATTCAACCCAGAGCTAGAAGAAATGCATTCATACCCTTCTCACAATTATTTGTTCATAAGTGAATGTAATGATCTCGACTGAAATTTGAACTTGGGTCTGATTTCTCATTCTGAGCAGATACTCATTGCACCACAACACATCTCAGAGATACAAAGTGATAAATGAGAAACTTCAATTTTTTTATAATACCATATTTAATAGCGGGTATTAACAGGTTAATAGTTATTATGTATTTATAACAAAATAATAAAAAAGGTAGACTAGAATTAAAGAACAAGTCAAAAATTTTTTCAAATAATAAAGTTAAAGTTTTAAATAAAAACCTAAAATGTGTAAAATGAAGTAAACTTAAAAATTAATAACTTGAGAAATAAAAACTTTATAAATTTGCCTAAGTCAGAAATTCTTTAAATTTATTTGCCAAATGCTTTAAACAAATCAAGCAGTTTACCTGAAATTGAAACTTACTCTGCTGATATTATTTACCAATATCTTAACCATTTGGCCACCTGTGTATGAGACTTTGTAGACATCTCTTTATTGACATACATGGATTTCTCAAATAGTAATCTATTTTTTTTTTTTTTTTAAGACACTCCCTGTAAGAGATTTGGTTACATGGATGCGGCGTAATGGTTAGCAAACTTGTTTCATTAGTATCATTACACTTGAGTAACAAGTTCAACCCTCACTGGGTGCCATGCACTTTCAACCTTGAGCCACATCCAAGATATACTTAGAAAATCACCACTCACTTTAGGAGCTTCAGAAATTTTTCTTACAGCTTTCTCTTATAAAAAAAAAGAAAGATGGTAGGTGGGGATCATTCCATACCATGATTTTATAACCAATTAGCCAACCAATCCTACAAAGGACCTTAAATTATTCAGCTAGTCATCATCAGTCTTATGACCAGTTGTGGTCAGAGTTGCTGAACACCTGACCAGTTACCTCTACATATTAGAGTTGAAAGCCAGAAAGGTATTCATTCATGTGTAGCATGTTTTGGTGAAAGTAGACCTGGCAGAGACTCATCAGGTCAAAGCTGATGTCCTCCAATTTGAAAGCTTACTTTGATCACAAATGCACAGCCATTGATCCCACTAGGGAGACACTTCACCTTGGCCATTGACTTATTACAAGTAAAAAACGGGAGCCTAAATGTACAATACTGGTAAATTAAATTTGGTAACTCCTCTCCTTAGTAGAGAAAGAAGTTCCATTTTTTGTTTTTAATATCATAGGTAATTATGAATTTCCACAAAACAATTCTTTTTATTATCTGTGCATTACCATGACTTCTTGGGTAAGATAAAAGAGTGGTTTCCTGTTACTATCTCTACACTTGAATTCTGAATAGTTCAACTGCTACCCAGAACTAGATAACTTAGTTTGCTCTGCTAATTAACCCATAGAGGAGGTATATAAGAGATATTCATGCGTTTCCCAAGAGCATTTGTACAAAAGTGAATGAAACAGACTAAGCAGGAACTTGAATTTGGCTGATTCCATATAAGTAACAGTTATGCTCCACATACACCTAAGAGGCTAAATTCTATAAAATCTTTTCTACAAGATTGCACTCTCAAACAATTTTTTTTTGTTTCTTTAAATACAAAATATTTTTAGTATATTCTAACCCCATTTTCACAAGATTGAATCTTAAATTCTTTAACCAGATTTTACCTTCAAAAACTTTAAAAATAAAATAATTTGGAACTTTTCACCTTTAAAAATGTTTTGTTAAACTTATCTAAAACTGTTAGTGAAATTAGTTAAGGATCAAAGTGTGTATGAATTATCCCCATTTTGTCTACAAGGACACCCACTAGGTTACATCTTATTCAGGACTATAAAAGAAAAAATATATACCACCCTGCCACCTTTTTCTCCAGAATGCAATAGTTAAAATAGGACTTCTTTCTACTAGGGTAGATTTCTTTATTTCAGCCAGCCATGTGGCACATCACACAGACATTTTCTAACAGCAAAGTTTATAATTGTTTTTTTTTGTTTTTTTCAGCTGTGTACACAAAAGTATGTCATCTCTTTTTGAATTGTTATTCTTTACATAAGAATATTACATAAAATTCTTCCACATGTTGAAATTTTGAAAATGCTGCCTTTATTTTCTTTAAAAGTTCTCAACTTCAATCTTGTTCTGTAGTGATTACTCAAATCCACTGCTAGGAAGGTTGGATCACTGTGTCATGCCAGGATGTTTTTTCTGCCTGAATCCATCTTGCACATATACAAATCAACGCTCCATCCCTGCGAGGAATACTGCTGTCACATATGGTCAGGTGCCCCTGCTGTTCATCTCAGTGTTCTTCTTTTCTTGCACTTCCCGCCTGTGGAACTCTCTTCTATATTCTTGCTTTCCTGATGGCTACAACCTCCAGGAATTTAAATGCAATGTCAATACCCATCTCTTAACCACTTGACTCCAGTTCTTTCTACATCACCCTGTATATCTTTTCCTTTCTCTCTACCTTTGCAACTGTCATCACACCTGTATTCCCATCCTTCTCTTGCTCTCTTCTCTGACACCCCTTGTAACTGGTTCGTCTTTCTCTTTACTCTCCTTCTATCTAATATTTTTCTCTAATATAGTCCCCTGTGCATCAGTGGCATTACCACCTTGCTTGGGATAAACCGATTAAAAAAAAAAATTTTTAAAAAATAAGCTGATCGTCAGTTGAGGTGTGAATAGAAAAGCTTAATAAATCAAGGCAGCATTTAAAAATTAACGCTGGAATCAAGTTTACAGAAAAAATAACACAGCCTGTGGTTGTGTATTGCACAGGTACATAAACAGCTTATGTGTCATTTAAAGAATTTTATGTAATTGAATGACAAACTGAAATTAATTTTGTGTAATGTGTTTTGTTCTCTAAAAAGACATCAGACTAAAGTAGTGTTTTGATTAATGAAATAAAAGGAAGGGATGAGATATAAATTAAAATTTTGGTTATTATGCACTGAGGATGGAATGCTGATGATAAATTTTTAATTCCTGGCATTCAACTCAGTTGACCTCATTTGCTACTTGTCTATACTTCCGAGATGATATAGCACTTACATTATTTATACTGTTCGGACTGTTGTCATCATCTTTACTGCCATGTTTACGATGTTTCGACTGTTGTATGCTCAGGCCTTCTTCAGGTGCTAGGAATTTTAAACTGAACCCTTTATTTCGATCACTGGGATATATAATTCTCATTCTATGCGCAATCACACTTTCGAATGTCATGGAGTTATCCCTCGTTTAACTTAACTCACTAAGTTATTTTTTTCATCACTTCTGTAGCCAAGTATTGAATTCTCAACTTTTTGGGTCAAGTCACTGGAACTAACCAATGCCTATATACATTTTATGAATTTCTGGGACTTATAAGCCCCAGAAATTCATACACTGATGTCCTCAAGGACACACAGCCCAGTGGATATAGGCATTGGTTAGTTCCAATGACTTGCCCTAAAAATTGTGAGTTCAATACCTGGCTACAGCAAATAACTTAAAGAGTTAAAAAGAAAACTACATGGAATCAAGAAGTGGCATTGCACATAGAATGATAATTATATACCCTAGTGGTCAAAAAAGGTTTGGCTCAAACTTCCTAGCACTTGAAGTCTGGAGAGTACAACAGCCAAAACATTGTAAACACGGCAATAAAAATAAAAACAACAGTGTAAAAAATGTGATCTCATTCGGTTTCTCAATTTTATTTGTAAATCACTGTTTTTTTTTGTTAGTTTTTTTTTTTAAATATCCACATTGTGACACCTGAATGGTTAAATATTGTAAGAACTTGTATACAAATTTACTATAGATGATTTAGAGTGCAGTTTATTGGTGAGTTGATTCGTTTTCTGCATCTTGTCAACCCTTTGCAGGTTAATTAAAGCCAAAAAATATTTTCAGATAATTTTTTTTTTAAGATAACAGTTTAGTGATACAAGTTTTACTAATTAATCCATAGCTGGGATGGGAGAAGTGGGTTCATAACTCTCCCAAGGGTATTTGCACATAAGTGAACATAATGAACTGATTAAAAATTCTCAGTTATTATACATTACACCATCTGCACATTCAAGCTTACAGCACCTGTTATTCTCCAGCAGTCACACATCTAGGTACTGACCAAGCTCAAAGTTCCTTAACTTTGGTGATTGTATCAAAACCAAGTTTTCAACTTGTGTGCATTTTGTTATATAGAAATTTATATCATTCCTCCAAAGAATTTTTTTTCATACCCTTCTTTTAGTAATTAAAGAGTTCCATAACAATAAAATCCCAAAACTAAATAGTTAAAAAGTTAAAAAGTTAATAGCATCCATTTTCTCTTATTAAAAATGTTTTAAATTATAACAAATGATATTTCCTTAAATGAAGAAAACAAAAAAAAACAAAAATAAAAATAATTTGGGCTAACCAAAATAAAATAAAATAATTTTGAACCTTTAAAAATGTTTTGTTAAACTTATCTAAAACTGTTAGTGAAATTAGTTAAGGATCAAAGTGTGTGTGTGTGTATGTGAATTATCCCCATTTTGTCTACAAGGACACCCACTAGGTTACATCTTATTCAGGGCTATAAAACTTCAGACAAAAGTTGTGTTTTGATTAATGAAATTAAAGGAAGGGATGAGATATAAATTAAAATTTTGGTTATTATGCACTGAGGATAATAGTGCTAGGAATTTTGAGCCAAACCTCTGATGAGTCTCTGCCAGGTCTACTTTCACCAAAACATGCTACACATGAATGAATACCTTTTTGGCTTTAAAAAAAATTCTCAAATTGCACATAGTAGCCCTATTCTGTCAGTAACACACATTCTTGAGTTTCAGCTTGCATTTGCAAACTTGAGCAAATAAATTTTTGATAAAAAAAATTTTCTAACATTAATTCATTAATTTCTAATTTCAATTCCTATAAGTGAACCAAAATAGGATGAATCTTAAAATGCATTGACAGAGGATTAAGGTCAATTTACCTGTGACAGGTGTTGGAGTACAAATGAAACAAAGAACCTTGTGGGGTGGGGCTATGGGTAACTATTCAACATGTGCACTATTCAGGTCACTGATGTAAGCTATTGTAGCTGCCCACACAGGTTACAGTTCTTTCTTCCTTTTTAACTGTTATGAGATTTGCATTTCTCATGACCTTTCTCTCACTTGGAAATAAATGCCCCTCACCTCCAGTTCGTTTCTATTTAAACTTTATATGCACAACATAGTGCAAGAGAAAGTGATTATATGATAGCTAGATATTAGTAAGTATATAAATGAAAGAAAATTCTTTTTTAGTTGCTAACCCGAAAATTTAATTCAATTAAAAATAAAAAAAATTCTCAAATTGCACATAGTAGCCCTATTCTGTCAGTAACACACATTCTTGAGTTTCAGCTTGCATTTGCAAACTTGAGCAAATAAATTTTTGATAAAAAAATTTTCTAACATTAATTCATTAATTTCTAATGCTAATCATACAATGGTGATCTTCATTCTTTTATTTTCTATTATCAAGACTGGTATTCCCTCAAGTGGAGGTGCAAAATACACTCCTCTCTCAGTAGGTGTATAAAATTTTAAGTTATTTTTTTTTTTTTTTTGCAGAAAGTAGATAAAAATAGAATCAAGCATGTGAGCAATTATGTTTTGGAAAGGATGGAAACAAAAAGGAAATTAATACTGAACATCAGGAAAAGAAAGCTAAAGTTCCTGAGACATGTAATTAGAAAGAAGGGCTTGGAGAACCTGATACTCGCAGGTCAGATAGAGGGAAAGAGAGACAGGGGAAAGCAGCAGGTAATATACTTGCAAGAGATGGCAAAGCAGGGTTTAGGTAGGGTAACAGGAGAAAGTGTGCCAAGAGCCACTAGGGATAGAGAGATGTGGAAGGCCATGATCACCTACATCCTAAAAGGACACAACACAAAGAAGATTTTATTCTTTAAGATGTTTTTATTACGTCAAACATTATTTTTAGTCATTAAAAGTGATGTACTGAAGTAATGAAAATATGTCAGTTTAAAAAAAAAAAATCTATTAATTCTTTAGAAATCGTTGTATACGTTTTGGATATGAAATTGAGCAGATATGGTTTGAGAAAAACTGAACAAATGAATATGCATCAAGGCAAATAGAACTTTGCTTGATTGTGAAGCTTTAAGGTAGCCTAGAAGTCAAAGCATGCCAGATTAGACAGTAGTTTCTCCTGAAAAGGAGGAAGCAGGTTCAACCCCTGCCTGAGAACAAATTTTTTTTACTAAGTTTTTGAGTATGCAGGTCAGTAAATGAAACACACTATAAAAAAACAAAAAAAAAAAAAAAGCTATAAGTATCCATGAAAAAAAATTGAAGTAATAATCATTATGTTTATTATATTCTATTATTGGAGTAGATAGATTAAACTATCGCCCGGTTCACACTCCACCCACGTCTATTGAACAGGTGAAGAGGCTCATCCCTTGTTTCCTGTTTAGGATGTGGTTTCCGGCTTTCTCTTTTCCAACCTTTTCACTCTTATGTAGCCCCCCTGCACATCAGTGGCGTTACCGCCTTGCTTGGGGTGATATGATTAAAAGAAAAAAAAATATTTGATCATATAGAAAATGTGCTGTGGAAATTTTGGTATCTTCTTTCATCCGATACAAGTTTTTGATATTTATTTTATAACTATACTAAGTATAACCCGGATATAAGATACCCGGATATAAGAGAATTTTCTCTGGTCCAAAATTAGAGCCTGTGGTAACATATAAAATAGACCAAACCCGGATATAAGAGAACTTCCATCTGGTACCATCAACTCTCTTATATCCGGGTTACACTGTAACTTGATTCATACCCAACTGAATCATATCTGACATCTTAAATTGAAGAAAAATTACCAAGACTGTTAAGTGGTACCAATGAAATCTAAATAAACGGCAAATTTTGTTTATCCATGTGTCTGAAATCCCTCCAACTTGGGCCACACTTGCTCTACAGAGACACACACCTTTTTGGAGTCAGCATGATCCTGAGACTTGAACACCTAGTATTGAGATTTGTGTCCAGATGAGGAGGGATCCGTTAAAAATTTGTGAAATGAGGAAATCAATTTTATTTCTTCAAAATGCCAAAGAATCAAAGTTAAAGTGAGAGGTTTCATGATGTGAGATTTTAAAGTTCTGCAGAGTTAGTGATTTGAAGAACTCAATATCCAGCTTGAATTGGAGTTAAAGTGAGGTTTTGAAGTTCCATTGAGTGAATAGAGGAATTAAAAGTTATTTCTTCAAAATTATCATTGCTGTTTTCTAAGCTGAACTACAGGCCCCTTTAGGTTTAAGACAAAGGTTCAATTAGCACTTTGCAAGAGCTAACTTAAAAGTTCACACGGAGTGTGGTTTTCAAACTAGTCTACAATAAAAGCAAAGCTGATGTGAAGAAATTACTTGTAACAGATCCAAATCAAATGTATTTCCTCCCTCATGACAGATGCTAAAATTACTGTATAACACAGTAAAATACAATACTTTGAAGTATTTATAAAGTATCTTAATAACTATGGTATTTCCATATAAGTAAATAAGTTATAGTATCATGTGTTATGCCACATTTTTTCCCTTCACTATTATCCTGTATGTATAGTGTTTCTTCAGAAAGTAGGCAATCATGACTCTTCACAAGTTCCTATCCATTGTAGCCATAACTAGTGATTCTGTCTTTGCTAAGCACCCCATCCATTGTCTATTCATACAAGTTTGTCAAGTAGTTGACCCACTGCCTTCCCTTATCTCTCTTGCTCTCAATATGCTCTTTGAGAGTTAAGTTTTCCAAGCCCTCATTATATAACTTAAATCCAGTTTGAGTTTCATCTATTCTAGAATGTCCTCTGGACAAAAGTCAACGCATGTTTCGATATGTAACCATTAGAATTAAATTTTTGATATCTGTCTAATGCAAAGAAGAATTTGGCAATATTATTTATCCTGACCTGGCATCTCAACTTCAGTTACCTTCCCACTGCTGTAAAATTGCTGGCCTGTGCGATTTTTATAAAAAATTTTCATGGTAATTGTTCAGGTGAGCTCTTCACTATGGTAGCTAGACTTTATGAATTTAAGCACAATACTTAAAATCAGGAAAAGTCAGTTATGTTGCTAGGATACATGAGGAAGAAAGGCTTGGAGAATTTTATACACAGAGTGGATAGAGGGAAAGTGGAAAACAGTATGTGACATGCTTGATGGACTTAAGCAAATGTATACTAGAAATAACAAGATAAAATATATTATTAAGAACTACAAGTGTAACATATTACCTTGACCCAGCAAAAATATGACTGAAATCAAGGGCAGAAAACATCAGCCAACAAGAAAGGCTTGAAAGGCAATAGCCAACAAAGATACGACTGATGGCATTTAAGTGACAACCTGAAAGAGCAAGGGTGTGTGGGAATTTTTGGGTTATATAAGTCGAAGACAGAAGAAGTAGTCAGAACACAGAGAGAATGGATAATTTCCACTGGTTATCAACTCCAATAGCTCCTGCATGTGTGCAATCTCCCTCCAGCAACTTCTCTACACAACTGTCACAGAAAAAGGATAAAAATATAAATTCATATTTTCATATGTAGATGTTCTTGTTCATCATATTTCAAGACAATCTGTTCAAGATCCAGAACTAGGTCTAATATACAACACAAGGAAAAGGAAGATGTGGAGGGCCATGATCATTACGTTCTGAAAAGATATAGTACATAAAAGAACACTAGATTGACAACAAGGTCTCATCAAATTACTATTGAACTGACTAATCTAACTCAACAGTAATTCTATGCTAACTGCTCCTTTTCTTACACTTCTCACTTGTGGAACACTCTTCTGACTCCATGCCTTCCATCCAAATTTAAAATTTTAAATGCAATGTCAATTGCTATCTGCTGTCTTCCTGATCACTCTTCTATTGTTTTCACTCCTTAATAATGTTTCTGTTTCCAAATTCTTTCATACTCAGTAACCCGTTGTGTCTTAGTAGCTTTATTGCTTTGCTTGGGGTGAATTCGATAAAGGAAAAAAAAAATCCTAACTATGCTATTATGAGTAATATAAATGTGTCCTGGGTTCCAACAAGAGACTAAATGTTTTAAATATTTAACCTTATTTTAATAACCTTTTGAAATTCTGGTAATAAAATCCTAATCATTCTTTGACTTGTTACAATTACTGGACTATTTGTTGTCACAGTATTTCAACTGACATTCTATAGCCGACTTCAGTTATACAATACTTAAGAAAAAGAAAAAAAAAAGTAAAAGGAAGGTCAAACAGAAAAGTGGTCCTATACAGATATCCTAACAACAAACTCAATCCACTGTTTCCCAGCTTTTGACCCCAAGGTAAAAAAATTAACAACCAATTCAATTCTCAATCACAGAGGTAACATGGCTTAGATATATTTCTTATTACTTTAAACATTATATTTACTAGATAAAAACATTTCAGTAGATATTCATGTTTTTTTTTTTTACTTGGTTTTTAATAGTGTAAGTTTACATCTACTGGCAGGTGCATTTTTAGAATTTTAATAAAAGATGTGCCTTCTGTGCCCCTTTGTAGGAGAAATTATCATAATGAAAAATATGAAATACAAGTTTATACATCAGACTAATAGTGGGTAATTAATGTCATAAAGGAAAAAAGTCTTACAATAAACATGAAAAATCTAGGAATTTTAAAAAAGATTGAGCACAAATGGGATCTTTTGCAAAACAATACACTCAATACATTAATTATTCATTATAAAAAATTTGACAATTTTGCCTGAAAAAAGAAGTTTTAATGAAAAAAGAAGTTTTAATGAAAAAAGAAGTTTTAATGAAAAAAGAAGTTTTAATGAAAAAAGAAGTTTTAATGAAAAAAGAAGTTTTAATGAAAAAAGAAGTTTTAATGAAAAAAGAAGTTTTAATGAAAAAAGAAAACATATTTGCCAGCATATTGAATGTGGATGTTTAAAAAAAAAAAAAAAAAAAAAAAGTGGGAGGAAAAAAAGGGGGAAAAAAATTACCCTGCATTCAATACAGCAGTATCATGTATGAGGGACATGAAGACCATGAAAAAATGGGGTTCACCAGGAATCAGTAGATGCTTAGCTCTGAAACTAGGACTCTTGGAAGTGAGCAAACACGATATCAATAAAAAAATGTTCCTGAAAAACTCACCCAAGAAAAAGAAATTATGGAGTTGCACAACATTTTGCTGCTTGTTTTATAAAAATGCCAGATTTGACAGACATATTTGCTTTAACTGGTAAATTGCTGCTTGCTTTGTGTGTGTTTTTGTTGATATACAGGTACTGAAATTTGCTTTTCTACAGGGATGGTATGTAACTTCATTTATCAACAAGTACCATATTTCTGTTTTTTTGTCTATTACATATTACTATATGTACTAGTGTTCTCTGATACCAGTAAATTTCTTTATAGCTATTATGAATTTACTGTATGTGCAGATAGACAATTTTTAATAAATGCCTGATGAAATGTACTAAAATTTTTTCTACTTGTGCTAAAACTGCAAGTGTTTCTTCATGATTAGTGAGAATGTCACATAAATGTAAGGTTATAATTTTTATTTTTTGGTTGTGATGTGTATATTTTTCCCCTAAAAATTCCATTCCAGAATCTGGGTGCATCCAATAGGCCAGCAAATATGGCAATTTAAGATGAAATTATATTGAAAATGCACTAATTTTGGAATCATGCAACATACCTCCTTTTCTAACAAAAATGCTGCCATTACAATATGGGTTATTTAAAAACAATAGCAAAAAAATGCATAAAAAGTAGAAAGCTGAATGATGTTGGCAATGGTATCTATACCTAGATACAATGGAAATAATATTTTAAAATCAAATGACTGTATTTTCAGTATAGAATGGTAACTAGCAGTTGTATTTTTCCCTTAGCCTGAAGGAGTCCTTTCAAAAGATGAAATGTGTAAGGTAGGATCTTTTTTCTATTTTGTCATTCAATTAGACATATATATGTGTGTGTGTGTGTGAATGAGAGAGTGATGTGAAGTCCGTGAATGGAGAGGGTAATCCAAAAGGATGTATTTAATATAAAATTAGATTTGAATATAGAGCTCAATGGATATTTTTCCAGAGCAATGCGATATACATAAAGGAAAACTCAACACATCATCTAAAGTGGTTATAAATTATAATCCATTTCAATGAGCTATCAGACCACATTTTATTTGGTATAAAGATTTTCCTGGGAAACACTATACCAAATATACTTTTGTTGAGTTATTGAATATTAAAACATTAACTATTGAATATTTCTTGGCATCTGACAATAGTTCTGCTGGCATAAAAATGTTAACTTCTCTTAATTTTTTTTTATTATACACACAATCTTATGTTAGACTAGCAGTATAGCCCGGCGTTGCTCGGGTGTAATGAAAGCTTTAAAACTAATCCATGGTCCTGGAGCTCAAACTCTTTGGACGTTGGCACGAAAGACTAAAAAGCAATAGTTGTTTCCAGTCAAAGCAAAACCGTAGACTGAAAGAAAAATGAATGGATGTAAGTCAAATTTTGATTTCCTGGTATCGATATCAAATAAATTTTTTTCATCGTAAACTAAATTTTGAAGGCTAAATAAGTCCTATAAGTAAATGTTATCATGGCTGAGACTAAGAACTACAATTATACCTACTTAGAGCAAAACCTGAAGCAAAAACTAAAATAAAAGAGCTGAAAAACTGATTTTGATCAGACCCAGTAGAATATCGGGGTATCGATTTCCAATATTGGAGTCAAATAAGTCATCCAAGGATAAACTAACCTAAGTAAGTCCATGAAAACTTATCGTACCCATCGGGAGTAAAATTGGAGAAAATGAGCCCTATTTACAGCTGGATATCAGTTTTTGATCAGATTCGATAGAATATCGGGGGTATTGATTTCTGATATCAGGGATATTATCAATTTTCTGCACTATTGTAAGAACTGCAACCTTGAAATTTCTGAATATCGTTTCTTATGTCTTTGTCGATGAGTGTATCAAATTTGATTAAAATCAGACCACACCTTCTATAACCCGATTTTTTCGATTATCAATATGTTTCGGGGGTACCTTGACACAAAACCTAGCTAAGAACACTCGCAGAGGCTTATAGTACAACTGAAAATTTTCATGAAAATTGGTTCAGCCATTTTGGAGTCTATAGGTAACGGACACAAACACACAAAGTTTCATTTATAAATAAGCTTAGATCTTTATCTATGTTTGCTTCCCATTGGGTACCAATTAAATGGCCTTTTATTCTATTATCTTTTATTTTTACCATATGTCCTGCATATTTCCAATTACCTTTGTAGTACCTCTTTATCTTGTTCTGTTCCTTGATTTGTGTTAACTTAGACTTATCTTTATTTTTTCTGTTAATGTTTCTGTATGTTATGCATGGCTTTCTTCCTGAAGCAAAAAAAAAAAACAAAAAAAAAACCTTTATTATTTTACATTCTTTGACCTTGGCATGTAAGAATATTAAGAGCTTAAAAATAAAAATAAAAAAGCACAACACAATGATGCTCCCTCCCACAACACCCACCCATTTCTTTTTCTCTTTTTAAGACAAGGATAGCATTTAATATAATGATCAACTCTGTAAAATTTATTATACATTGATTTTGTTCATGAGATGAAAAATAAGTTACACATTCCATTTCACTAAAAATAAACAACGGAATCTTTTGATGAGAAAAAATATTAGCAAAAAGGATTTTCACTTTTGCTGTCACTTAAATTTTAATGGAAGAGTGTGGAACAGTAATTTGGACCTGAATCCATATAGCAAGAAGTTCCAATTGATTTATTTACAGAAACACACTTACTGCTGCAACTACTGTGTGTGTACACATTATATATATATATATATATATATACACACACACACACATATAATGAGTATTTTTAGTTGTTGCTAAAATCTAGGATACTGGGGTCTTTTTATAAAATTTTATTTGTAATTTGTAAAATTGTTAAAACATTGAAAATGGATTTTTTTTTTTTGCTTTTGAAATAATGCTGAAATTTTCAAAATTGGTTGAACTAGAAAGATTTTGTCATTTTTATTTTTATTATAATGAATAAAAACTTACTTTTTTTTATTTATTTCTATGTTTGTTAAAAATAGAAAGATTCTATAAAAGGAAGTTGATTAATGAGCAAGGTATCCATTTCTACAAAGCAAGCCTTTAACCAGGGAATAATGAAACTAGTATCAAAAAGTGATTTTAATAATTAACTGTAGCAACAAGCAATGCCAACTACATAAAAAAAATTATTCATATATAAATTCTTCTTATATAGTTTGCTTTGCTTAAATGACTTTCTTTTTCCAACTTTATTCAGTTTTAAGCATAATTAAGATGAAACTACTGTTCAATTTAATGTGGTAATGTGATATAAAACTGATTTTGTATCCATTTATGTAAAATAATTATTTTGTATTGGTTTATGCAAATATTGAAGGGTGTCCTAATTCTGTATCACTATTAAAGATGATTCTTAAATTCAAAATATAAATTTTATTCCGACTAATTTTTTTTAGTCATCTTAATTTTATTTCAACATGATTATTTTCTTTTGCAACTATATTTGTGGAAACAGTTACAATTGGCTCAGTTTTTAGTTTCATATTATGCTTGTAAACTGAAACCTTGTAAAGTTCTAAAACTTACATTTGATCCTACTTGAAAATTTTTCTGACAAACATTTTTTGAAAGGAAAAAATATCAAATTTGAATAATATGAAGCCCACTGCAGTAAAAAAGTGAGATATTTTAAAATAAATTTCTGTTCAATTAACAGAATCTTCACTTAGATAAACAACATATTTCTCTTTAAAATTACAAGTTTATTTTTCAACATGGTCACCATTTTGTTCTATTCACTTTTTTGTTCTATGACGATAGTTTCTGGTTTATTTTTTATGCAGTTATGCACTGCAAGTTTAATTTCAGCAGAAAATGAAAATTGACCTTTTTAAATTTTGAGAATAACCAGGAGTCAAATTGAGGCTGCATAGAAGGTATGCAACACTGCAACAGTTGTAACATTGTGTGCAGTGTGTTGACTGCAATGTAGCCTTGCATTTTTGTGAGGGGGGTGAGAGGAATTCTTTTCAGATCGCATTCTAGAGATGTGTGTGTGTGTGGGGGGGGGTTTCTTAGAGGTTGCACAGTTTTGTTGCTTTTATATGTTCACGAATTTCAATTGGCATGCAACCTACTAGTGGCAGAAATCCGATCACTGATCAATGCTTTATACATAACTTGGATACAGTACTCAGAACTCCTGTTATTGCTCAGATCTATCACACAGTAAACTGACACTAAGCTCATTGGAACAGGACTTCATACACTATTGAATACAGACACAAACAGTTATTATTGATGCCACAAGGCAGGAAATGTTGTCAAGCAACCTTTCTTGTACAATTTTATATTTTCATCCTGATAATATTAAATCTATATTCATGAGAGTCCAATGATCCACTCCTTCCAAAAATTATCAAAAACTTATATGCTTAAATTTTACAAGTACAAAAATTATTTATAGGAGGAAATCAATACCCGTCGACAGTTGTGTTATTCAAAATAGATAGACACCTTACTCTCTCTCTCTCTAAAAAAAAAAAAAAAAAAAAATCTATTAGATGTAGATATGAAATCATTTGGTCAGTAGACAGAATTTAACTCTCTCTCTCTCTATATATATATATATATATTGTTTAATTACTTAGTTTTTTGATCATAATAAAATTAGACCAGTGCACATTTGTATTAAAAAGTGTTCAGTACAATTGTATTGTAGAACTTTTGAATATTTTCCATTTGTAAATGAGTTATTACGCAACTCAGGTTTCTACCATGAGTGGTGTCTTCAGGCGGTTTTCAATAACTGATTTTACCATTTTTTTTGTGGGGGGAACACTCATGTAACGGTGGTTTTTTTTAACACTCATGGTAGAAACCTGGGTCGTGTAATAACTTGTTTACAATTGGAATATACACATTCTTTTTTTCAGATGAAATGTGTAATGTAGGAGTTATTTTTTTATTTTGTTATTCAATATATATAAAAGAGGAAAATTTTTTTTTCTCTTGCTTATGCATTTCGTTCCTTGCAGACTTTATCAAGGAAAAGAATTGAAATTAATTTTATTTAAAAAACAGGTATCCATAAAGAAATATTGTTAGCTATTAGAAAAAAAAACAAAATAAAATCGTAAATATTCTTCAAATTAACTGAAAATATTAACTACTTCAAAAAACGTCATATTTCATGTTTGAAGAGAAGCTTTCTTTTCTTTTTTTAATGTACAGTATAATGTTATGTTATACGATGTTAAAGAGAAATGAAAATTCACCCCCGGGGGGGGGGGGGGGTTATACATATTTTTGTTGGGTACATTGGTCTGGGAAAGTATTGTTTCCTTTAACAAAGGTGAGATTGGGAAAAAAACAGGGCATAGATTAAGGTTTTTTTTTTTTTTTTAATCATATCACCCCGAGCAAGGCGGTAACACCACTGATGTGCAGGGGGCTACGTAATAGTGAAAAGATTGGAAAAGAGAAAGCTGGAAACCACATCCTAAACAGGGAACAAGGGATGAGCCTCTTAACCTGTTCAATAGACGAGGATGGAGTGTGAACCAGGCGATAGATCTATCTACTCCAATTGAAAGAAAAAACATGGTAGTAAAAGTCCAGTCAAGAGATTTCTGCTAAAATCAAAAGGAAAGAATTAAAGAAAGAAAACCAATTAAACATGAAAAGCTTAAAATTAGGCAGAAGGACAAAAAAACACAGCAAAAAGACTTTAACAATATTTCAAATAAAAGATTCTCAACTGGACACGAGGGTCGGAGGGTCGTCTTTTGTTACTACATTGAAGGAGTGATGTTTTATCAGGCAGTTCAAGCTATAATATTTGATGATAGCACTCTTGAGAACTTTCCTTCCTTCTGAGTAAATTGTTTTCTCTTTTGATGAATATGGCATATTTTAGGTTGAAATTTTGGTTGGATTTATTTGTGTGTGTGACCAGTTCATTAGTTAAATTATTATTTATGAGGTCTCTTCTGTGTTCATAGATTTTTTTTTTTTTTCTTTTCTGCATGTTTCCCTCGTGCACTGTAAGGGACACTTTTGACAACTTATTTCATATATACCTGCCTCCAAGTTATTACTGTCCTGGCTTTTTCTAGATCTGACTATATCTATAATAGTTTGCGAAGTGGTTGTGATTATTTGGATGTTGTTTAGATAAGTTATACTGGATAGTGGATGCTATGGAGTTGGTAGGCAGTATTATGCATCTGTTATTGTTTAATTTGTTAGTGTGAATAATGTTTTTGTTGCAGTTGTGATAAGGATATAGTAGGTTTTTTTTATGTGTTTTCTATGCATGTTTGTTCATTAGATAAATATTTCCGGCTGCAAATTCTTAATGCTCTTAAATAGAAACCTTTTATTGTACCAGATTTGATTTTAGAAGAGTCATTTGAATAGAAACTGAACCAGGTCATTTTTTATGGTAGCTTTTCTGCAGCCATCAAAATTGAAATAGTCATTAATCCTGTGTAACATGATATCTAGGAATGGAAGAGTATAGTTGGTTTCAGTTTCAAAGGTCAAGTCTATTGTAGGTTCAAAACTTAAGTTGATTGACAAGATCTGTTATATTAGTACTTACATTGTAGATGTATTATTAGAGAGTGGTCTATACATCTGAAATAGGAAAAGTTTGGTGATAGAATATTTTTAAATAGGTCTCTTTCTAGAAATTCTAAGAATAGACAAGTGAAGATGTCACTGAGAGGCAATCTCATTGGTAAACCAAATTTTTGTCTACAGAAATGGTCATTGAAAGTAAAGAAACATGGTTTAGTGATTAGATGGCATAGTTTTATGATTTCATATGTAGGGAGAGGTAAATTTTGTTTTTTGAAGTGTGTTTTTAGTAGATTTAGACATTTATCTATAGAAATATTTGTGTATATTTTATTTCTAAACTGGCCATATATTTGTCATGTCTGTTTATTAATTTATATAGGAAACAAATTCTGTTCAAGCATGAACTTAGATGCTTTGTAAATGTTTAATATTTTCAGTTAATATTTATGTGTGTTTATTTTTTTTGTTTTTTTTTTTATAATAACCAACAATATTTCTTCATAAATACCCTATTTAAAATAAAATTCAACTCTTTGCCTTGATAAAATCCATCATGGGATGAAATGCGTAGGCAAGAAAAATAGAGTTTTCCTCTTGTTTTCTTTATTTTCATTCTGTTCTTTTCCTCAGTAACTGAGTATACTATATATATATATATATATATATATATATATATATATATATATCAGTTATAATCTGAGGAAAAGAACAGACACTTTTGGCATTATGATTGCCGTTTTTACTGACGCTTTTACCATTAAGATTGAAAGAAGAAATCATTTATTCCCAAAAAATATAAACTTTAAAATTTAACATGGATCTCTATTCTGATTAGTTAAATTGAACACACAATGTTTTGTCTTCCCACATCCATAAATAACAAATGTATTGTTTCTTACATTCAAATGAAAATTATTTTCATAACAATGAGCTAACATTGCTTCATGATGAGGTAAAAATCTCAAAACACAAAAATGTCCATGTCTCAATGTAAACTATATTAATTTTAATTAGAAAATAAATTTTGATATATATATATATATATATAACTGACAAAATAGAAAACATTGTACAACAGTGCAATGGATGGATTGTCTAAATTGCATGAAAATGAAAATAATACTGACATCTCATTTTAACAGATATTTGTAACAAAATTACACAAAAATATCTTGAAATGCTAAAGAGTAAATTTATTCAATGAAATAGCCATTGACTTCAACTATGGCCTCCAGATGACTTCAGAATCTCATGCAACTCTTCTAGATGGTCTCTTTGTTTAAGTTGGTGAATGCTGCCATAATCTTTGCCTTCATTTCATCTTTGGCGATAAAAAGATTTTTGTTGGTTTCTACCTCAACTGAATTTTCAAACATAATCATCAAGAAGGTTGCAGTCTGGGTAGTTAGGTGGTCAGATGTAAGGGATGAGGTGGTTGCAGAAATTGTCTAACAGCCATGACTGGATTATCCTGCTTGTATGACATGGTCCTGTTGCCAGGTATAGGGTCTTCCAGCAGCCACATTTTTGACCCAGGGCAGCAGTACCTCCTCAAGTCACTTGATATAGGACTCATTCAACTCTTTTCAAATCCTCTGCAGTGTCCTCAAATTGACACCCAAACACTGAAATATTTGTATTAGAACTTCCAGCATGATTGGCATGCCGTTCCCAAATTACTGGCCAAGTGAATTGCATCATGGTACTCTTTTTCTCACTGACAGAGACCAACTGATTCTACTATACTGTGCAGTTGACAAAATCAAAACTAAACACATATTCACAAAGTTAAAAACAAAATAGTGACAATTTACCCATCGCACCCTGTACAAATAGACATATCTCTCTCTCTCTATATATATATATATATATAAACTCCAAATGTATAAGAATGAAGAAAATAATTGCAACATTCAAAACATTAATTTAAAACTGAACAGTGCTCAATATAAAAATTTTGTAGCTTGCACGTGTTCTAATGTTATATATATATATATATATATATATATACATATGTAGTAATTTTTATTAATACAAGTTTGGTTGGTAACCAATTCAAGATTTTTAATTTTTTACAGTTTAGACCAAATTCTAGTTTCCAAGGAAGATTTGAACAGAATAGTTTTGTTTTAATGATAACCAAAATAATTGATATAAATAGAAAATTGCCTCATTCTAAGATTTGATCAGATAAATGAACTTATTCTTTGTATCTTTCTTGACTGATCCATTATACAACCTTGTTCAGGAATATAGTCCATAAAGCAAGAGTTCACAAACCAGGAGGAAGGGTCTTTTACTTTACAGAATTTGTAGGCAATTATGTGTGTCACAAAAAAAAAAAACAACTTTATGAAAGTAATATAGAAATGTATATGATATGTACTAATATGGAATAGATTGAAAATTTTTAATTGTTGTGGATTCCAGAGGAACCGCCAAAATAATGAACAACAAAAACCGGTATTGAGATAGAAAGTAGGTTATATTCAATGTTATATACAAACTGGAGCACAGGTTAGTCAATTCAGGAATACTATTAGTAGAAATAAATATATACAAATCTTGAAGTGAAATAGTATATCTGGGTAACTTATTCTAGCTGAGTCAGGCTCAGAACTAGTCTGGTCTCTGGGTAACTTCAGTATCTGTCAGAACACTTCAATAACTGTAACAGATCTCTACGAATTACTCTCCACTGTAAACTGCAACTGAGATTCCAGATCTTCCACTGTTCTCTCTATGGCATGATTATATATACACTCAGTCAAGCCCATTGTCATATACAAAAGGAGGAGATCCAACAACATTAATAATATATACATAATAGTTTGAATGCACTTTTGACTTGAAAATGGGGAGACAACATTCTGACATGTGGGGGAAAAAAGATTGCATTAACTAAAAAAGATTGAGAACCACTACCCTAAGGAAAGTAAGAGTACCTTTCTATGGCTCCAGTAAGATCTTCCTCTTTCCTTATTGATCATACATCAGAAAAAGGTGGCAGAATGAATTAGTTGAAGCAAAAATAACAGCAATACAAATGAGTTAAATAGTCTGGAGAAAAAAAAATTAATAAAATACATTGCTAAGCTATAAGGAATTGCCTCAACTTGAAAATTAAAAATACATCGATATAAAGAACTGAAGAAAGTTTCGCACATTGGTATATGCCTTTTCTAGACTATTTTTAAAATATAAAGCTACATTTGAGGAAAAGTAAATATAATAATTTATATATAATATACACATCTTATAACCTAGTACAAAACTATGCTAAGTAATAAAAGGTGATGTAATGATTAATAGGTTAGAAAACTGAATTTAATTCACATTGGGTGCCCCATACTTGTGGACTGGTGTCATACTAAGTAAATAAAAGGTGCCACTTGTGATGTAATTGTTAGAAAATTACATTAGTAAACCATGACAGAGTTTGATTCACACTGAGTATCCTATACTTGTAACTTTCTGTATAGAACTATACTTAGTAATTGACAACAAAGCCTTGATTGGATTTGACCTTGAAGTCAAACATGATTTTATGTGATAAAAAAATTATTAATACTAATCCATCAGTAACTCTTGATACCACCAGGGATCCAGATATTTTTCAAAACATTTTATTTTTCTCTTCAATTTTCTGTTCTGCTTAAAATTTTTTGAAGGAACTAATTATGATTAAAACATACTGTTCATAAAACTTGTTTTTATACTCACAGATTAATATTTTTTTTAGCATTTCTTCAATTTTTCTTCATGACAAACTATGCCACATATGAATGCATGGTGGAGCAATGGATAGCCGCTCGAATTGAGGGATCAGAAAACAGAGTTTGAATTCCACTTGAGTTTGTTACATGCAAATACCCTTGAGAAAGGTATGAATCCATCTATTCTCCCCCCCCCCCCGTTATGGGTAAATAGTTGGAAAGACTGGGTCCTATAACCTTAGGTAGCAACTGGTCTAAGAAAAGGACAACTTTGAATTCAAAACCTGAGAGTTGTTTAGGGATCTTGTGGCACACTATTGCAACAGTTCTTTGTATTTTGACCCTTCCAAAGAGTGTGATTGGTTTTGCACATGCCTTTACCACAATAATCAAATCATGTGCTAGCAGTTTGGTTTTTCGATTCTAAGAGCTAAGTCACAATATCTTCATATGTTGAAAATATGAGAGTTCATAACATACATATATAAAAATTAAGATATAAATATGTCTGTAAAGATAACATAAAAGACAAACAGAAAACTTTTTAAATTTCATTTATTAGGTAACAAATTACATCACTTAATGTCCTCCATAATTTACCTTTCCTTACACAGCTAGGTTCAAGAATATTTTAGAGCATTCTTAAATTTAAAATTTTCACATGTAATATTTTTCCTCCACTTGTGTGTGTAAATACAAATTACAAAAGAAAATTTTCACATTTACCTTGATACAGTTCCTCAGATAAGTTGGTAAAGAAAAGGTTTTCTTTTTGTCTGTGTGTGTGTGTGTGTATATATATATATATAAATAAAAACAGCAATTAAAACATAGACTGCCAAACAGTAATTAACTTATAACCTACTGTACAAATAATCTAAAAGGCAACTCAGCTTCAAATTTAAATTACTAAATAATTTATTTGAAAATGTAAATTGATAACTGTTGAAATGGGATACTCTCAAATATCTTTAAAAGGAGATATCAGTTGCCACAAATTTAATACTTGGAGATGGGGATCTCAAAGTAATGTATTCTCACTTTAGTGAGTTTTTATGGTAAGAAATATCAAAACCAAGAGGCTAGTGAAAGATTAAGCTAATAATTTGTATTATTTGATATTATTGTCCAAGACCAGGTTATTATTGATTATAAGAGGAGAGTTTGTTGTTTCTAGTGAAATTATTTAATACCACAATATAAAATCTTTTTTATATGTTTAGCTAAGATCAAAGTATCAAATCTGCTCTTACTAGTCTTAAGTTAAATTTTGAGCAGACCACTTGCATTAATTTTTCAAAAAATACTGTATATATTATCTGTTTATCAATTGAGTATACACACACACACACACATATATATAAATATATATATATATATATATATATATATATATATATAAAATTTAATTTTTTTTTAAATTAAATTTACATTACAACATGGAAATTTCTATGTTTTGATATTAAATAGATATTTTAATTTTTACCAATTAAGAGTTTATGAAAAATTGAGAAAGAAAATGCACTCTGAACCAAAATAAAAATAGTATAATCATACTCAAAAGGTCCCTTTAAATCTGATTAAAAATAAAAAAAAAAATATATATATATATTTTTTTTTTTTAAATGCTCAGGTACGGAGAAAGCTAAGACAATAATCTTGTAACAATAATGGATCACACTGGAAAAGAGCAGTCCAGACTGTAGCTCAATGGACTGACACTTTTTCCATTAAGATTAAAAGAAAAAACCCTGCATTTCCCAAACATATAACCTATATTTTCGAATTTAAAAGTTGAACTTCATTTTTATTAGTTAAATTAAACACACATAAATTTTTCTGTTTTCCCCCATCCATATTAATTTTTTTTAAATAACAATTATATTGTTTTCTACATTCAAATGTAAATCATTTTCACAACCATGTGTCAACATTGCCTGATGATGAGACAAAATCTCAAAACAGAGAAATTTCCATGTCACAATGTAAATTAATTTAAAAGAATTTGATTATAATTATGCTCTATGATATATATTTTATTGAGCACTTTTTTAAATAAGTAAATGCCAGAGAACTTGGCATTTTAAAACTGTTGGTTCTCTTCATGTGGCTATATATATATATATATATATATAAAAGGATAAAGTGCTAACAGAATTAATGTGGAGAAGTTTGTCACTTAGTTGAGCAGTGTTATTTCAGCCATGCCAACTTTGAAGTTTCATGAAAGCATTATTTCAATGTCTTCACTCTTCAGAGTCATTTGTTTTTCTACAGAAAATTATGGCTCAGCTAAGTGAAAACAGTCTACACAATTTGATATAATATGAAAATAAAATTCAAGATTAAAGAACTATTTCTAATAAAATTAGAATATAAATACAAAATTTAAAGAAAAATCTTCAAGTTTTTTAGCTTTTTAAATTAAAAATACCAAAAAAAAAATAAAAACAAACAAAAGCATGTTAAATATGACTGTCTCAAAGATTGATCTTTAAAATTTTGTTATAGCTGTTATAATTGCTAAAATAGAGACAACATTCAACTTGGCGTTATCAATTTTTTTTTTTTTTTTGTGAGGGAAGTAAACTACAAATGAGAAACCCAAAGAGAGATGAGGTAGACAAGAGAGAGTGGGGGAGGTGAATTGATTTGAAATTATTGAATCAAGACAAAGTACTTTCATGGCTTCTGCTCCGAAGAACTTAGATCATTGGTGCTGCCTAAGCACGAATTTACACAAGATACTAGATTGGCAACTAGGTCCCACCCTTTTACAGTTAAGCAGATAAGATGTAACCGTAATTTCTACTCCAACAGCTTCTTTTCTCACGCTTCCTGCCTGTGAAATTCCCTTTTACATGTCTGCTTTCCGGACTGCTACAATCTCCAGGTGTTTAAATGTAGGGTCAATAAACACCTCCTATCACACTAACTTCCAATTATTCTCCCAACACTCTCATCTACCCAACCCTCATTCTCAGTATTCTTACCCGCCTATCACCCACCCTCTAACATTTCCTACATTTAACCATCCTTTCTCCACTATGTAGCCCCCTTGCACAGTAGTGGCAGTGAAATGTCTTGCTCGGGGTGAAACGCTTATAAAAAAAAAAAATAGTCTCATATTTATATCTGCAATATACCATAGTAAATCCACTACAATCTCATTAAAATTAAAATACAGAGTCTAACTATAACTTGCATCATGATTAAAATGGTCAAGTGAATTATATTTTTTTTCATTTTATATGAACATTTATTTGGCTAATTGCCAGGTTTTAATAATTTATCCTCACTCGATGGGGTTTCATTTTTTTTAAGAAAATAGAAATGATAGAATTAACATTGAAAAGGGTTAACAAAGGTTATAAGACACCAAAATACAAACAAGAACATAACTTGATACAGTTCCAATCAGAAAATCCCTTTTTATTTTTTGAAACAAGCTTTCTAGAGTTTCTATTTAAGTCCCAAACTGCAAAGAATACATAAATAAACTGGTTTTAAAGCAATTTTAACATGTGACTGATTTGCAAAACTAATTTTGTAATAAGTTGTTACCTAACAGCCAACTGGGGAATTTATAAACCTGAAGAGTGAAGACACATGGCAAGTCATAAGTGGAGCAGAAAAAATAATTTTTAACTATGTATTGAATAACAACAACAAATAAAGGGTAACTGGCCATCTTCAGGAGAAAATGAACATTATAGAGAGATTCAATGAATGCATGTTGCACTTTGGATAATGAATGTGTCATTTAGAAATTATGGGAGTTTTATGAAAAAATAAATTAAAATGGAGATTTTTCTTTCATGCGTGGAAAAAGATCCTAATAAAAAATTTAAATGATAAAATCATTGAATAACATGGAATGTGCAGAATGTGAAAACCATTAAAGCATAAAAGAATTTTAATATCAAATGCAAAGAATTTTTTAAAAAATCTTATAAAAATGACTTCTGTCTGATGAAGCTCTTCAAAGGAAGAGTAAAATATTAAAACAAATTAGAATAATTGGTGATTAGCTAGGCCGAAATTTATATTTTATTTGCTTGTATTACAAAAACAAAAAAGTCATAAAATTTTCTTTTTGAAATTGATAAATTTGAAACATTAAATTACAATTCTCTTCCAATTTTATTTTTTTTTTTTTGGTCAAATAACTAAAATCACTCTTCACAAGAGTCAATTTTACATGTTGCTTTTAACAAATTCATTTTCTACTGCATGTATCATAAAGAGAAATGTATCACCCTCCACATTTTCTAGTTTCTGATAGATACTAGTTGGTTGTTTGGTTTTGTTTAGTGGTGTATCAACATCTCTATAGGTTATTTAATGCCAGAATCTAAACATTTTGCACACAATTTTATGGCTTCAATGAAATATATTTTGAATGCAAGTGTATACCTTATAGGCCTTCAACCACATAAAATGTCTCATTGGTAATTCTATAAACATGTAATTTTGGTAATTTTTTTTAAAATTATACAAATGTATTGTTGGTATTTTTTACTATAAAAATGTATTTTTATACTTTCCTAGCATTTTTATGTTAGTTTGGGAGTTCACTATTTTCCCCATAGATGGGACCTTAACAGGTGCTACTACTCTAAGTCAGAGTGAACCTGGGAACAACAATTAAGAGGTAGTTCCATGCTCCTCAAAACCTCCAATCTCCTGCTCAGAAGACTTGCTGTCAGATATAGTCTATCATCAGACCCAGGATTAGAAATATTCTGAAAGTATAAGCAAATATTGCTGCCAGCAGAATAACAGAATTACATAAATTAAAAATCAGCTGTACAGAAATATATTTTCATGTTAGTTCTTGATCTTAACAGTAAATTATCTAATATACATAAAATTTATATTTTAACATGATGTATCACCTGTAATTTCCTAAAAAGCTATGAAGAGATTTAAAAAAAAAAAACAAAAAACAAAATACATATTCCATGGATTAAAAAAAAAATTAGAATAAGTTTTTTCAAAATATTCTGCAGTTAATTTTTGCTTAGCTAAGTGATGTAAACTTTTTATGGAGTAAGAATTGCCAGCTTCTTGTTTCAAAGTATCTCTGTCTGCTAGAGTGGCTAGCTAATCCCCATTGCAGATACCTACCTGCTCAAGTACATTTGTGTTTGTTTAACAACTGCAGGGCCAGCCTATAGTTTAAACTGCAACTATACTAAGTGGACTCCAGTTACAATTTCTGTTAGTGAGCATAAAGTCTGGTGTGAACAGTAGCTGAACAAAACTAGTATGTTCAAACCCTTGGTCATGATGCCTTTGTGCTAGCAACACCATTAACCACTTCTGAACAGTCTTGAAAACCTAATTTTACTTAGAAAAACTTGAGTCAACCTCTGGTATGATTTTTCAGCCACTTGTGCTGCATGCTGGGATCATCCTCCCAAATCAATATTGTCAATAAGTCACTTTGGCAAATTTATCATGGTGGGATTTGAGCCTGAGTTTCATGGTCAAAACAATAATTCAACCATGCACCCATTTAAAGTTTTGTGTAATGTTCAGCTAAACCAGGCACACAAAAAAAAAAAAAAAATCCTTCAGTCTTATAATTTTTCTGGTCACGAGATCTAGTTGCCTTCCTTTGTCTTTTCTTTAAATACTTTCATAACTGTTCAGATGAGCTAGTAGTGGCTAGACTCTTCGAATTTAAGCACAGTACTATGCTGGCATTGAGGTCTCACCAATTTACAGTTGAGTTGGCTAAATGTAACCATAAATTTTATGCTAAAACTTTTTCTTACACTTCTGCAAGGTCAATTGCTATCTCTTGCCTTCCTGATTACTCTCTTGTTCTTACTCATTGTTCCTGTCTCTAACTCTTCCACACCGAGTAACCCTTTGTGTGTCAGTGGCTGTACTGCTTTGCATGGGTAAACTTGAGTAATAAATAAAAAAGTTTATAAAATGCTATAGTGATCTATTATAAGTAGCTTAGATGTAACAAGGCCATTTATTAAATAAATAAAAAAGTTTATAAAATGCTATAGTGATCTATTATAAGTAGCTTAGATGTAACAAGGCCAAAAGTATGGAACATCCAGTAGGGAACAAACTAACTATTCAGTCATAATTGATCTAACAAAACATACTTAATAATCATTACAGAACAGTAAAGTGTCCAACCAAATGCTATAGAGAATCAATAAATTTGCAGTAATTAGTTTGAATATTCTTGACATCACCCAAGTGATATAATATAAAGAATTTTTTTTTATACTCAATTCAATTAAAAAAATTAATTCAATAATTATGGGTGGTTTAGACAAATTCTTTATTTTCTATGCCCCAACCCCACTACATGTTGGTCAGGAACCATATAGCATCAAGTGTCTCTTGTGTTTTGAAATTCTGTCAGATGTTGTTCTCAGAGAGCATGTGTGCATTGTTCAAGCCAGCTACATAAAATGATTAAGACATTTCATCCAATAAAACTCAAACAAGCATTGTTTTTGTATCAGAAAGACAAAATCTAACAAAAGAAAATTGAAATTTTTGCAGCAAAGATTACCCAGAAAAAGTTGTAAACATGTTATTCTATGACTTATATTTAAAGGTTCTAGATATCAAAATATAACATTTTGGAAGTATAACTCACTGAACTGATGTTAATGTAAACTGTGACTACTGGCAGTGGAAAGGAGAAAAAACATCCTGAACCTATTGAAGTTTGAAAGGAGAAGCATTTCCTACTTTTAGAAAATAATTAGTAATGATAGTGTATTTTTGTAATTTGGAAACAAAGCAAATTCACACACACACTTGAAATTTATTTATTCATATATATCAGTCAGTTAAGTGCCATATGTGATACACACTTGGGCGATCATGTCTCGAAAGTGTCATGACTGACTGGGCAGAAGATTATCCCGCAGTAGGTTGCCATTGCTTTCTGCGGTAGACTGCTTGCCAACCAAGGCTATAGAACCCAATCTGTCCTGTTATTTGACCCATAGCTGGAGGGAAGAGACGGATTAATACCTTTCCCAAGGGTATTTGTGCATATATGATTGCAACGAATTCAACTGGAATTCAAACTCGGCTCTCTGATTTCTCGTTCCGAGTCGATATCCACTGGACCACAACGTACATATCCATAAATTCAGATCACATTTAGTGGGGATAGCTATTTCAACTTGTCAGTTTGAGACATTCATTATCAATCCCAGTCAACCAAAGAATGGAGAAAAATTCTTGTACTGGAAGCAAGGTAGCAAGTAAAAGAAGGAGTGAGGAATGTCGGTTACAATAGGGTCAAGCAGAGGAGAATCGTAGTAGTAAGGCAGGTGGTTGCAGGTAGGAAAAAGCTTCCAATTCACCAAATTTAAATTCTAATCTATATAAGAGGCAAAACATTATGAATAAATAGAAGGAAGAGATAATTAGTGAAATTTAAATCTACTACAGTAATGACACATGCTAATAAATTCATTATGCTTATTAAAAAGTAAATTCTGATATTAAAAATTTTAAATCCTAAAATTTTTCTGCTAAACATAGATTACATTTATCACCTCGACTATTAGGAGTATGTGCCATGCCTACCAGCTTCTACTTTATCTGCCTTCTTTCAATTCCCAATTTCAAGAGAGCTGTCTTGTACCTTAAAATAGGGTTAGTAAAGGAGTGCCTATGTATATAAAATCTTTGTTTCCAAAGCCCACTGAAATTCTGAAGTACACATATTTTTCCTTGTTCTCTTTAGGGGAGATGGTAGCTTGGTAGATCACATTTGTAGATCTACACTTACCTTCAACCAGACAGTTTTCTCTGGATCTGCGATTGCAGGAGGGTATAATCCATGTTCTGTATTAGATTCACTGAAATTCTTCAAAACTTGGTTATTATGGGTGCTAATAATGTTGTACATAATACTAGTACAGGAATAGCTAATCTTAATCGTTTTCCTATTAAATATTTTACATAGAGGGTTATCATTATGAAAATCCTTACTTATTAATTTAAGAACTTCAATGTTAACGATTGATAGTCTACAGAGCGAGGGGGGAGGTTAAACTATATATCAGCTCTGTAAATTAAATTTACACTGAGCTCTGTTGGATCAGTTTTAATATTTAAACGATATTACTAGGATCCTCTTGGATTATTTACTAATCTTATCCTGGATTTTTACTGAGATATGCACACACACACACATTATATATATATATATATATATATATATACACACACACACACACATACAGCAAACATATTTAGTTAAACCATATTGACAAGTTCTGCCAATCTAATCATTAATTAATTTTTTTTAATTTCTGAATTAGTTGTTTTATATAATTGGTAAATTTACCAAAGTTCATTTTACATATTTTAAAAAAATTAACATTTGTTAATGCAATTAATATTAACTCTCAAATTGCATTAACAAATGATTATTTTGAAAAATGAATATGTAAAATATACTTTTTTTTCATCATTAGGTTATGAACCTTTTCATGTAATTATGTATATACAATTCGAAATGAACTCACCATTGCTTGGTTTTATATAATTTGTTTATGGTTTTAAAGTCGACAAATGGTTAGATTAATCAATTTTTATTTATGTCTTTCCATTCAAACTAGTATCCTCATCCTGGTTGTTATTCTCACAACAATTTAGCCAGTGCACTACATGGCCTTTTCGGAGCATAACTGTTGTTATATGGCCCTGTGGATTGAAACAGATCTCTTTTCTAGATAGTTGAGAGTTCAATCTCTGGGACAAGCAGTACAGGAAAGTCATATATTCTTGTTCATTAAGTGACAGAAAAGGCAACACAGAGTATTGATTAATACAAGATATCTCGGAAGTATGACAATCAGAATAAAAACAATCTACCTGATGGATTGAATAAAGAGTTCAATTCAAAATTCTAAAAAAGTTACTGTGTAGGAAAGACAACTGATGGTGGCAGGGTGCAATGTCTGAAATGTGAGTATAGCAACCAAGATTAGAATACTAGCCTAAATGGTAAACAATAGCATATAATAATGATAATTCCTCATCTAAAAATCAGCATAATTTTATACTGGTTCATTCATATGTTAAAAATAATTTACAACAGGATTTGGCAAACAACAAGGCCATCAAGCACTATTTATTTTACATTTGATTATTAAATATGTATTGAGATGTCTCTAGAAAACACTATTTAGGTATATCCAATGTTGTTTTGAGAACCTGTAAGTTTCACTATGTAACAATATCTAATCAAACAACCTCAATGAGAAAGCTTAGGAAGAATGAGTAAGACTTTAAATATAGTTTTAAGGTATGATATATTTATAGGTTAAAATGCTTAATCAGGAATAGCATATGTAAATATAAAAGTGGACATTGAAGTCAAACACCCAGAGGCAACAGTGTTTCATGCTTAAATGCAATCCTCAGGCTGGATGACTGCATTCAAGCAAGAGTCATCTCCTTTGAGAAATCAGATTATGAGATGGGAGTAGACACAGAATCTCCTACACTATTATGAAATTGCAAATTTAACTGAAAACTATTTTATTAAAGTTAGAATAATGATATTGAACTTAAATACCACTACAATGTACTGCTTTTGCCATATCAAAAATCTACAGAAGTAAAGAAAAATAAAAACTTGTACAGCATAACATTATATAAGATGCAAAGTGCTAGTAAAAATAACATAAAATATGAAAGTAACCCCACAAAAAAATATCTTATAAATGACTAAAACAAATACAATTAACATTCCAAGCTTTGTTCAAACAATTTAACTATCAAGTTACTGATGTTATTACCACAGTGTTTCACTGAATACAATCTCCAGTCTTCTTCAGGTCTACAATCCATCAGTGAAAATAAAGCTCTCAAATTAGAATTTTGACAGAATCAATACAATCAGTTGTCCAAAGAAAGTTAGGAATGTTAATGCCTATTCTCAATGATAGAAAATACAGTTAATTTTATTAAAATGCCAATGTTATTTGCTTATCAAATATTATCTACAAACAGGTTTTTCAAAGTAACTTTCATCCTTTGACAAATATTATCACCAGAATTAATATAAATTAAAAATGCTTCCAAAACAAATGATAAAACTCACTGACATAAAAATCATTCTTTTCCAAAACAGATAATAAAAAGAAAAAAACAACAAAAAAAACACACAAACATGTTTTTAAATGATACTTGAAACTGTTTACACAAATTGTTTTAAGTACATATAATTAAATCTGTTGATCACATGAACAAAGATAACTTCCATAGCAGAATATAATGACAAGAGTACTTGCCTCAAGATTCATCAACATTATTGTTAACAGAGAATATAATCTATCATTTCCCTATCAGTTTCAATACAAGCAAAGCATCTGTATTCTGAAATTGGATATTGAGAAAGAAAGAAATTTTCTCTTTAATAATAACCTAAATCCAATTGGCTCTTTAGCTTGTAACAAATAGGCCTATCTTTTATTGGTTGTTTTTTCTTTTTTTTTTTTTTTTTATTTAAGTACAGCTTGTAAAGAAAAACTGATCCCATGACTGATATTTAATTCAGAGTTATCGTCATTTTAAACTAGTTGCTAACCAAGAATCGCCATCATTCTTATAAAGTTTGTATAACAGTCATATTTTTAGTTAATAACATTATGAAACACTGAAACAAAAGGTCGCATGAAGAACAGGTTTAATCACCTGAGAGAGATGAATTAATAATACAGTGATAAAGAATACTGTAGTGTAGTTCAATGCAGCAATGTGTACCACTCAAATACTATGCCTTGCGACCCATTTTGTGGCAACTGTTCCTATAAGCAGTAGTTTAGCAGATGGATGAGTTCATGTCGAGAAAGGTTGGTCACCTCTCTACACAGCACTTATGTACCATGCTCCTTCAGGACGTGGGTGATCATGGCACTCCACGACTTCCTTCTCTCTTGTAGCTCTAAACACCTGACCCTTACCATCTCTCCTTGTCCTAACATCCATTCAGATTCATCAGGTAAATTGCTCAGTTTCCCCTCTAACACTTCTTCCCTCAATAAATATTTTGCAAGCATTAAATTTTCCAAGCCCTTCTTTCTCATTATGTAACCTAAAGATTTCAATAATCTCTTACTGATTTTAAGTAAGAGTATTTTTCTAGTTCTCATTTTCTTTATAACTTTGTTGTTCACATGTTTCATCCATAGTATTCTCAGCATTTGTCTGCGAACACCAAGACAAGAGAATCCAATTTGCCATATTTTATCCAGAGCTGATGAAAGAGATGAGTCTATGCCTTTCCAAAGGGTAGCAATGAGAAGTAAATGGACTGTCTTAGAATTTCAATTTGGCTCATCAATTTGATTTTTCATTAAATTAACTAACCACACCTTCAATTTTTAATATGACCCAAAAATAGGATTTCAACAGTAATTGTAATACAGAGATAAGAAGCAAATTACTATATAACTATAAAATATAAATCTTATTCTCTATAACAAAACCATGAACTATACAAAAATTTTGTCAGCATGAACTAGATAATATTCACCAACCAAGAGATATAATTCTGTCTTGTCATAAATTGATCAGTATTTGGATAATACAATTATGGTATTTCACTGATTGTTGAGTAGATCTTTTAATTGGAACAAAACATATTGCTCTTGATTTTACAATATTTAATTCAGTTCATTAGCTAAAAATATTATCCTAGAAAGTACTGTTATGTAAATGCTAAAATGAGTTAGTAATGTTTAAAAATATTAAAATGTTAATGAATTCAGTCAACTTGAGCTTTCTAACATGAGTGATTTGATTCCATCAAATCAAGGATCATTATTAATGTTGCTGTCATCATGTTATTGCTTTTGAACACAACATTCTTGCTATAGGATATTATTATTAGCATACTCCATCTTTGCTTTCACTTTTATAGCAAAACTGGTCAACAAAAGATTTGTCTATATTTCTGAGATGAGGTAGTATTTACAGTATTTACATTATTCAGACTATTATCCTCATTTGTATGACGTTTCGGCTGTTGTATGCTCCAACCTTCTTCAGGGGCTAGGAATTTCGAACCCTTTATTGCAATCACTGGGGTATATCATTCTCATTCCTTGCGTAGTAATAATGCCATGATTGGAAGTCATAAGTTATCTCCCTCTAACCCTGCAAGTTACTTGTTCACCACTGCTGTAGCCTGGTATTGAACTCACAACTCTTTGGGTCAAGCCACAGGAACTAACCAACATCTATACCCACTGGGCCATGTGACCTTAAGAACAAGAACAACTACTAAAAAAAAAAAAAAAATTTTTTTAAATACTTTAGAAACCATTAACATCAAAAATTGCAATATGAACTCTGGTAAAAAGTCTTACTGGACATTAGGTTTATGTCCCAAAAATCCAGTTCTTGTCCTTAAGGACACAGTCTGAATAATGTAAATACTGTAAACTCTTAAGATGTTGACACAAAATGAAATAGGCTTGAACTCACATTCATGTCTTTCACAGAAATCACTTTTGTTACGTCATACATAGAAACTTAAATTATTTTATTGATTTGTTTTGTATGGCTTATCAATCCTTTGTAAGTTATTTAAAGCCAGAAAATATTTTTAGATTCTAAGATTTATTTTTTATTTTTTTTTAGATAATAGTTTAGTCTTACTGGGAGAGAGAAGAGAAGAGGCAGATTCTTACCTTTCCCAAGGATATTTATATGTAAGTGATTATAATGAACTGAATGGAAATTGGAACTCTGCTCTCCAGTGCATAATTCTAAGCCATCCACACCACCAGACTTATAGCACCTGGTATTCCCAAGCAGTCACTCATCTAGGTAGTGATCATGCTTGACACTGATTAACTTCGGGGATTGTACAGGAACTGTTGTTTCAACATGATATGGCCACAAGCCCTTAAATTATTAAATAGAACCCAAATCTGTAGTCATTCTTAAAATCTTTGCACTTTAATTCTCTTTGTCTACTTTGTTATGAATATACAAATCTCTATGCCATATTTGCTCAATTATGTATTAAACTTGATTTAATCAATGATCTGAATTAATTAACGAGATGAAATCTTTGGAAAGATGATTCAATTAGAGTATATGATACTATAAATATTTTGATTTCTGGAATATCAAAATTTAGTCCCAAATAATTATCTAAGATATTTTTTGTCTGTATATTAATAAATGTAACAAACAAAAGGGGCTATCAACTCTTAAATTCCTAAAGATAACATTTTACAAAACGTTAATATACCACCTCCCAGCTACTAATTTAATACTTTTTAAAATGTGCACAATAGACATCACAGAAAAGTCAGGCAATCAAGTGCCATACGTGATACACACGTAGGTGATAATGTCTTGAAAGAGACATGACTAACTGGGCAGAAGATTATCCTGCAGTAGGTTGCCATTACTTTCTGCAGTAGACTGGTTGCCAACCAAGGCTATAGAACCCAATCTGTTCTCTTATTTAACCCATAATAAGGAAAGAGATGGATTAATACCCTTCTCAAGGGTATTTGCGTGTAAGTGAATGCAAGAAATTCAACTGGAATTTGCACTCAGCCCTCCGATTTCTCATTTCAAGCCAATATCCACTGCACCACAACACACATACAAAGGTAAAAAAAATGATACCGTTCTATGAAAGAGTGAACTAAGTCAAATTCACTCAAGTTAGACAAAAAAGTCAGGAGAAAGAATCCTTTATTGCTTAAGACAATCTAGGATATAAAAGAATACATTATCACTTAATTTCTAACAAGCCCATCTTCTGAGAAACAACACATCCATTTCTAACAAACTGGTCTCAAAATAATGCCTTTAATTGGAGTAGATAGACTGAACTATCGCCCGGTTCACACTCCACCCACGTCTATTGAACAAGTGTAGAGGCTCATCCCTTGTTCCCTGCTTAGGACGTGGTTTCCGGCTTTCTCTTTTCCAATCTATTCACTCTTACATAGCCCCCTGCACACCAGTGGCCTTACCGCCTTGCTTGGGGTGATGTGATTTAAAAAAAAAAAAAAAATTCCTAAATTTGTCTTATGATAACCCATGTCTCAATTTCTATCATACTTCTCTCATGATAAACAAATCTCAGACTATTGGTGATACCCAGCAGTAAAATTATAGTCAACTTTTATTAAAATCTTTGAAGATTGATTTATCCATAATAATGCTGGGAAAATGGAACCAAATGAATTGAAGAGCAAGATCTGATATCAGGCAGCTTCAGTTTTCATTTGTATCATGAATGTAGAAAATGAGTTTGGGAATAATGAGTGCTGCCACTATTGCTTGCCTGTTATTTGAAATAAAATCTATTTGGGCACTTAGCCACATCCTCCACGATAGGCCTGCCTGCACCATATTATCAATTTGGACCTCTCACATTGCCTCTTTCCCAACTCTAGAAAGTCTTTGCAAGTAGAGAAATGAGAAGAGTCAGGCAAAGAGAAAGAGAAGAAAAAAAGGAAGCATAATGGTAGATTAAAGAGAGAGAGAGAGAGAGAGAGTGAGTGAGTGTGTGTGTGTGTATATATATATATATATATATATATATATATATATATATATGTGTAATGATTTATGCTCATGATAGTGGGGCACACTGAATGCACCAGTAACGGTCAGCTGAACTTTAAATCCTATGCTTTGATCCAAAATAGGTTTACATCCTGAGCATAAGGCACCATGGAGAGAGATAAAGTAGAGAAACACTGAACAACAAATAAGCATGCAAAGACAATAGAAACTTCATCTTATTTTTAAAAACCAACATTTTCCAAAGATGCTAGAGAAGACAAAAATAAAAATTTAATTATTTTGCTATTCCAACATTCTTCAAAAGGTATAACAATTTAATAGATCACACATACATGCCAATATGGCTCACCCCAACATGATGTAATGGTCAGCAAGCTTTTCATGCTAGAAAAGTTAAAACTGAGTAGTAAGTTTGATCTTCACTAGGTGACTGATACTTCTGGCCTTGTGCCACATTTAAGTTACACTTAGAAAAATTTTAATACATGCCTATATTTAATCTTTTAATATTTTTGAGATCTTTCCAATCATCACTTGATTCATCAGACTTGTACCAATTTAATCTCTTTTGAGAGTTAATAAAGTTTAAAACATATTTATCTTCACAAATTCAATACAATTGCTCAAGTTTTCTTGCTTGTTTTCTTATTGTTTAACATCACATCAACCTCTAAGTCACTAAGTGCTGAATCCTTCATTTAGTATACTTATAATTTGTAAGTTTTTTTTTTTTATTAAAGAGGCTCTAAAGAATGCTTTTTTTTTTTTGATTGTGAGAGATTACATCTTTGTGCAAAGTTTTATTTGTTTTATATAAGTTAACCATTCGTCTATTCTTAGAACATTGCTACCACATATTGTCTGGAGCTCCTGCTTTATATCTAGAGATTCTTGAAATAAAATCCAAAAAAGAATCAGCAATATTATTGGCCTCAATTTGGCATTTCAGCATAAATTACTTTCCCATTACCAAAAGGTTACCTCCCTTTAACTTTTCTACAAGTACTTTCACGGTAATTGTTCAAATTCGTTCTTTGCTATGGTACCTCTACTTTTCAAATTTACGTGTAATACTAGACTGACAACAATATCTCACCAATTTACAGTTGACCTGGCGAGATGTAACTGTAAATTCTATACTAACAGTTTCTTTTCTTGCCCTTCTCACTTGAGGAACTCCCTCCCAATCTCATGCGTTCTAGCCAATGTTAATCTGCAAAAATGTAAATGTAAACTCTTCCAGTAGCTTTACTGCTTTGCTTGGAGCAAACTCAAAACTTTTTTTTAAAATGATGTATATATTAGTGTGCTTGCTGTTTTTAAAGAACAATTGCTGAAGTATTTAAATCACCCCAGATTGATACAAGTAGTTAACCAATTGAAAAATTCAGAAAAGACTTTGCTAGATTTTTACAGAAACATGTTTTCATCCTTTCAATGTGTGTGTGTGTGTGTGTGTGTGTGTGTGCGCGCATGTATATCACTTTTAATCATTTCACCCGAAGCAAAGCAATAATGCCACTAGGATACAGGAGGTTAAAGGGAGTGAAAGAGAATGAGAAGACTTTAGAGAGGAGAGGTTAAGAAAAGGACAATAAAAGAAAAGGAAAGCAAGAAATTGGAATGGAGTTCCACAGGTGAGATATGTAAGAAAGGCAACTATTAGAATAGAACTTATTGCTATATTCATGACATTTCGGTCATTATATGTTCCAACCTTCTTCAGAGGACTGGAATTTAGGACTGATAATTACTACCTCATCTCAGAAGTATAGACAATATATATATATATATATATATATATATATATTTTGTTACATTTTATCCCAGACAAGCCCCTCAATTTTGTTACAATAGAGATGGACAAGCCCCTAATTTTGTTACGTGTAACAAAAGAAAAAAAAATGATTGACCAAAACTCAGAGATAAAACACAGATAAATATTTAATTTACAAAAAACACACCAAATAAAATATTTACAAATACACAATTTTCGTTGCATTCAAAACTAGAAACAGAGTTCACTATTGATGAGCGTTACAAGGAGAGAAGGGGAAGGTAAGGTGTCAAATTTCTTTACCCAGTTAAGTTGGCGAAGAAGTTAAGTGCTATAGTTTTTGGAAATCCTTAAATGAGTATATAAAGAATAATTATTAGTTCGGTCAATAAAAGAGTCAAAAATATGTATTTACCCTTTTTGTTCCAGGAGGTTCTCTTTCAGGTTTTAGTTGGTCGGACTTTTCTATGAGATTCTTTCAGCTGGATATAAATCCTTGAATCAAAACCGGAGCTGATAAGGTCAGCCCATCTTGTTATTAACTGCTCCGTGCCCAAAAGCTATTTTTATAGGGGCTAACACCTAATTTGCATATTTCTAGAACCTTTCGAATTCTCTCGAGTTTACTGAAACTTTCTACAATCTTCCAAAACATTCTATTTCTAATTTCTTTATTTTTATGACTATTTCCTGAATTAAAACATTTTTGTAATAACAAGTAGGACTCAATAGAATCCCTTACAACTTTTTTGACATTATTTTTATATATTTATGCATCCTCGTAACAATATATATATGATTGACACTAAAGCATAACCTTACAAAATGAGTTTTTATTCCACAAGTATTACTGTTGAGGCGGGGGAATTATGAGGGATTCTTTATAAGCTTCTTACAGACGTGGTATGTACAGAGTCTGTGAGAAACTAATTTACTTGTGTTGTCAAAATCTGTTGGCAATATTAAGCAATTTTGCAAGTGCATTATACTTTTTGAATATTAAAATATTTTATTCACCTTTGAATGATTACAGAATTTTTATATCAAGTTAAAATTGTATACAACAGGTTTCTCAGATCTATGGTTAAAATAAGCTTAAAATGAAGCAAATGAAATCTGCAGGTCTTAATGAGGACTATCCTTCCTCAAATCTTGTGGACTGACAGTACAAAATCACAAAGAATTGTACCAAATAACAGAAACCACATTACTTGAGGACTAGCAACAATAAAAAGGGGTAGCAAATGTAACTGATAAGAAAATAATGACATAATCAAGATGTTGATATTCCACACTACTTCAAACAAAAGGTTAGAGAGAAAGCCCTGTCATTACTGAAAAGAGTAATAATAATTACTGGATTTGAGAAACCTATTTTCTTGAAAAAATGTATGAACAGAAACATTCTATAAATTTCAACCAAAAGATAGACTGGCTAGTCAGGTCAATAAATGCTGAATGTTTCCTAATAAGAAGACAGTTAATATTACCATTACTACTAAATCAATTCAGTATCTACAGAGACTCAATTCACCCATCTCTGTGCTCTGGACAACTTCTGGTAATGTAGAAAATTGTTGCACACAAAATATGAAGGTTTACATGAAGGATACATGTATTTTTTTTGCAATATTTGTAGAATCCTCTCCATTATAATAAAGACCATTGTGTGTGTGTGTATATATATATATATATATATATATATATATATATTTCCCTGCTGTCACACTAATAGAGAGAGATAATAGTGAGGCAGCATCAACTTAATTTATTCTTTTTTACTATCAGTTATTTAACTTTACCAGCTCTTTGCTATTTAACAGTGCTTTAATATTTTTGCAATAATTATGTCTGGTAAGTAGTGAAATTTATATATATGTATACAGTCTTTATTATAATAAAGATGTGTGTGTGTGTGTGTGTTTATATATATATATATATATATATTAATCCTCTCAAATATTTTGCTGTCATTTTTTATGGCAGGCGTACACTAGTACTCCAATATTACTCAAGATAAATCCATAAAATTGAATGCAGAAAGGTCATCTAACTGAAATATCAGAAAATAACTTACTGGAAGTTTATACCTAATCTATTATCATTTTTGATTAGTCAATCTCAGTATTTTAGGAGGATACTTAAAGACTTAATTTATATAGGAATTGTAATCCCATATAAGTTTTATAAAGAGATGGTAATAAGATAGTACTGAAACATGACGGCTCTTGTGTTGCAGTAAACTATGTTTTTATTATAAATTTATGAAAATATTACCACATATAATGTTCTAACTATTGAGCACTCTTAATAAAAAGTAAACCACTACAAGCAGTGAACTGTCAACCCATTAGTTTGTGCTACTACTAATATATATATATATATATATATATATATATATATATATATATATAGGATTATATTCCCTATATAAATTTGTGTTTGCACATATACATAATTGAGAAGTTTTTAATTTTAGCTTTAATTTTTCTTATGAGTGATTTTACATGTGTGTGTGTGTGCACACAAATATTTATAAAATATTTTTTTTAGATGCTTCCTTTAGTAGCTGCCAAGGATTACAAAAATTGCATGATAATTTGTGGAGGTAAGTGACGTTTATATATATATATATATATATATATATATATATATATATATATATATATATACACTTACTACTATTTAAATCTAATGTCAATTACTAATGCCGTGAAGTCAGCATTTTTGTAGCTCCAGGCACAAAAGAATTGTCATACAAATGCAACAAATCTTCCTTTATTTTTCATACCAAAGTATTAGCAGCAATGCAAATGATTGCAAAGAATGTCTATTATAACAGTTTCATTGTTACATTTAATCAATACGGTTTCTTCTATCAATTCATATTGACAACAGAGAATTGAAAACAAGAGAGAGAGAGAAGCCTTTGAAAAATATATTCAAATGGAATTTTAAACAAAGATGCCTTATATAAATGATACAGAATAAAAGAATATTTAGTCTAGTATTTCTTTTTGTGACATTTTAAATTTATAAGAGAATCTATGTTTACCTGTCAAAAACAGAGAGAGTGCAACAAGAGAGAGAGAGAGTGCAACAAGAGAGAGAGAGAGTGCAACAAGAGAGAGAGAGAGTGCAACAAGAGAGAGAGAGAGTGCAACAAGAGAGAGAGAGAGTGCAAGAGAGAGAGAGAGTGCAACAAGAGAGAGAGAGTGCAACAAGAGAGAGAGTGCAAAGAGAGAGAGAGTGAAGAAGAGAGAGGCAGAGTGCAACAAGACAGAGTGCAACAAGACAGAGTGCAACAAGACAGAGTGCAACAAGAGAGAGTGCAACAAAAGAGAGAGAGTCAACAAAAGAGAGAGAGTGGAACAAAAGAGAAAGAGTGGAACAAAAGAGAAAGTGGAACAAAAGAGAAAGAGTGGAACAAAAGAGAAAGAGTGGCACAGAGTGGAACAAGAGAGAGAGAGTGGTGCAGAGTGAAACAAGAGAGAGCGGCGCAGAGAGGAGCACGACGGAGAGCGGCGCAGAGAGGAGCACGACGGAGAGCGGCGCAGAGAGGAGCACGACGGAGAGCGGCGCAGAGAGGAGCACGACGGAGAGCGGCGCAGAGAGGAGCACGACGGAGAGCGGCGCGCAGAGGAGGAGCACGACGGAGGAGCGGCGCAGAGAGGAGCACGACGGAGAGCGGCGCAGAGAGGAGCACGACGGAGAGCGGCGCAGAGAGGAGCACGACGGAGAGCGGCGCAGAGAGGAGCACGACGGAGAGCGGCGCAGAGAGGAGCACGACGGAGAGCGGCGCAGAGAGGAGCACGACGGAGAGCGGCGCAGAGAGGAGCACGACGGAGAGCGGCGCAGAGAGGAGCACGGACGGAGAGCGGCGCAGAGAGGAGGCACGACGGAGAGCGGCGCAGAGAGGAGCACGACGGAGAGCGGCGCAGAGAGGAGCACGACGGAGAGCGGCGCAGAGAGGCACGACACGCGCGGAGAGCGGCGGAGGCGGCAGAGAGGAGCACGACGGAGAGCGGCGCAGAGAGGAGCACGACGGAGAGCGGCGCAGAGAGGAGCACGACGGAGAGCGGCGCAGAGAGGAGCACGACGCAGAGAGGAGCACGACGGAGAGCGGCGCAGAGAGGAGCACAACAGAGAGCGGCGCAGAGAGAAGCACAACAGAGAGTTGCACAGAGGTTCAGGTAATATTATCTGGAATTCTGAGTTTCGCCACATGTCGGTCGAATTGGATTAGATAGTTATTAATGGAGGTGTTTGTATCTCGATGGTAATTTTCAAAGTTCTTGTAGTAAACAAATGCGAACTGATTTTTGTCTGCGAGGAATAGGGAATCTAATTTTCCGAGAAGTAATTCCATTCCATTCTCAGAATTCAGTGATGAAATTTTTATTTCCAGAACAGTGGCACATGCTTGACCCGCAAGGGACAAAAATACTGCTGGCACTTGCCATGCAGGTGGAACATTTGTTGCTAACTGCCATAACTGAATCTCCCGTTTCCATGAATCATAAAATTCCGGGTTTAAAGGCGTTGGTTCAAACAGTTTAGAACTCATTCCGTTGCCGTAGATGTTGGTCTCTGCTACCAATGTTAAAGAAGATAAACAACAACCAGTTGTAAGTGAACAAGATATTTATTTGACCGAATGCTGTGTGCGACTGATCTCTAAGAGAATGTCATCCAGAATGCCCCTTGTGGCCTCCTCTCTTCCTCATGTTCCCCTCGCAGCCCTTCTCAGGTTCAAGGGAAGACAACCGGTCTTCCAAACTTGTGGGATAGACTGTGTTAGATGTTAACAGTTAGTACTTCATAAAAATCATATGAATTTTTTATTAGTCGTGCCATCTATATGTCAGCCCCAGGACTTATTGAGTGATGTGTTATTTCCAAGCAGTCACCCATCTATGTACTGACTAGGGTGGACATAGCTTAACCTTGGTGATTGTACAGGAACTAATGTTTCAAAGTGATATGGCCATAAGCCAGGTTATGCTGGATGACCATTTATAAGTTGCTTTAGGTTCAGAATTTTGGGAAACAAAATATATATTTACCAGATAAATTAGACACCACTAATTTGAGTTTTTGTTTATTTTTATAGAAAATTTCTTGTTGTACATGAATATTTTTAATTTTTCCAGTTTTATTACTCAGTTTCATGATATATCCATCTTTTAATTAGATACAATAAACATATTTTTATCTACATTCTGAGAGTCAGTGTGTAATTGAGATCTATCCAGAAAGTACCCAACCATTTTAATATCACAAGAACTGGTTGCATACAACTTGACAACTAATTAGAGGAGACCTTACTGCACATGCATAAACACGTACACTTCCCTGAGATTGCTCAATTTGAAAGGAAATACCACCAAGTGAGCTTGTGCAGTGTGTAACTATCACATTCACAATGACCAAACAAGTACATTCTTTCTATCCTGTACCAAGTCGTTTTGCAAAAGATTGCATTACCTAGTACTATCAGTCCACCCACCTTGCAACGATGTGGAGGAGGAATAAGAGACTGTGAATGAGATTAAAATTGATAATGTAATGCAACTGATGTGATCCCCAAAAAAGATTTTGTAGACAGTTTTGAAATGTAGAAGAGACACTAGGATAAGCATGCAATGTCTTAATGAGAGTACCTTAAAGAAGACTAGGGAGTCACTAAGTTTATAGAAATTCAATGTTAACTGTGTTTGGATGGTACTACAAGAAAAAAAAATAACTTATCTATACAACCTAATACAAGGTAAAAAAGTTAACCATATAATTTTAAAATGACTAAACCAAAATGATAAGTATTACCAGCAATTATATCAGACAATAAAAAACCTTATAAATTTAATTTATTATACAAAGAATTCTCAACCTTTTATATATGGTTTTAAATTACTATGATAATTCATATTTGCAACCAAAAAATTCACTTTTATAAAAGATTTGGTAAATATTGATATACGAAAAATACCTCTACTAATTCACTGAAAGAAAAAAAAAACAAAAAAACAGCATAACATGAAGTAAAAAGACCCCAAACTTAATAAAAAGTTTTATCAAAATGTTTATGCTGTTATTAAGAGAATAAGCCTTATTTTTTAATTATTTTTTAAAAAATTTTTAATCTTTTCTAAACATTCAAAATTTTTGGTTAATTTTTTTTTTTGCATCATTGGTGCACCAAATATTACTACAAATATTTTAGTTTTTTTTTTTCAGTGAAAAACAGCTTAATTTAGAAATTCTTGCAAAAATCTGATACTTTTCTGATTTTAATGAAACATTCAGAACTCACAAATGAATGAAGTTATTTTTAAAATTATTATTTTAAGAAAGTTATCTCCATCACACACACTCTCCAATTAATTTCATGAAATTTCTAGAAATTGACAACTGCCTGTAAACTGTTTCATTAGTTAAATGCAAGACTCCTTGGGAAATGTAAATCTATTTTTTTTCCCAAACAATAGCTTTTTTTTTAAATCTGCTCCAAATAATAAAATAAAAAATGCAATAAAACTATGCCATTTTTTTTATTTAGATAAGCTTTAATTGCCCTTATAAATAATATATATCAAGGATATCATATTCTGAAGAAAATCTTTTTTGATGAATAATGAATTTTTACAAGAATTGTTTTCATTTTTTCTTTGTTAATTATGATAATTTATAAAGTTTCAAACATCTTTTAAATTTCTTCCAGTCACTGTCTGTATTCAGTTATTAAGTTAAGTAAAGACTATATTTACTCATCAAAAATTGAAAAGCTTAATAGAAATCATTTTACAAAATGTTCACTTAGTTATCAAATTTATGTCAATTCTGGTCATCCATACTTAGTACTTAATTCTGGCTGTCATCAATCAATTCATGCATCAGAAAGATATGACCTCTGTAATTAAGAAATACTTTTGTTCAAAATTTCATGCTATAAACAATACTTGTTTCAAATCAGATTAATTTAACTTTAAATTTGTTAAATTTCCAAAAATAATATGTCACTGATATATATTTTTGGCAGAATTTTTAAAATCAAGAGTTAACTTTTGTTTACAAACCTGTCAATCTGTAAAAATGGATGAAAAAATTCTAACTTGAAAACTCTCAAAAAGTTGAGATTCCAACCAATATAATTTTTATTTGAAATACACTAGAGTATTTTGCTTATTGGAAATAGTAAATTTAATCATTTAGCTTTCAATTGAGGCTAAAATGAAAGCTTCAAGAAAACTTTATTTTTTAAAAATTCACTTTAAAACTTAGGTATCAAAAATGAGTGGATGTATACAGGCTTAAGCATAATCTTCTTGTGCATAATGTAGAGTTAGAACACAAGTTTCTCTTTGTTAATCTTTATGAATTTATCTACAGTACTAGATTGGTAGTTATGTTACAGCTGAAATGACTAGATGTAACTAAGTTACATGCTGTTTATTCTGTCACTTCTTGCTTTCCAGTCAAATTTGATCTTTAAAATCTAAATGCAATGTCAAATGTTATCTTGTCTTCTAAATTCCTGTTCTATTATTCTTTTTCCTTTTTTTTTTTTTTTGCCCCTCCCTTCTTCATTCTCTCACACACAGTAACCACTTGCATTTTAATAGCTTTATTGTCTTGCTTGGGGTGAAATGATTAAAAAAAATTTCACAAACTAACAAACAATGTAGTTGTATGCTTTCTTTCACACATTTCCTAACTATAAGAAATAATGGGAAGGACAAACAAATTTACCCTTTAGAAAAGATAAAGAAAATAAGAACCAATGAAAACATTATGATAGCAAACAAGTAACAATAATCATACACAATCATCTAATTGCACAAGGCGTGATTCGTTTGGCTGCAAAATATTCCAAGCTAAATTATCCTCATCACCAGCACTTAACTAATATTGCACATCCTTAAGTTAAAAGGCAAAGGAAACAGCCTGCCAAAATGTTTTGATATCAAACAACCAACAAAAAATTATAAGAGCGTAATAGGAGTCAAGGGAAATACCAAAACAATATCTTGTCTCATAAATATAAAACAAAAATAAAGATGAGAATAGTGGTAGTGGTCATAATAATAATCATCATCCATAAAGTAAAGAATAGTTGCAGGTTGTAACAAATGATGGTATACAAGTGCCTGCTGTACTCTCCACTGAGCTTTGATAGATGACATCTCATTCAAGATCAGAGAACATTTACTTCAAACTGAAGTAGAAAAAAAAAAGAAGAAAAGAAAAGAAAAAAAGAGAAATCTGCCAATGCCAATCCCAGAATATGACTGCTTTACAGCCTGCTCTGGTTTCAAAGTAAAGCAATTCAAGCTGAAGCTCCAGGTGTTCAAAACTAAGCATTTACCATGTATGTTTTAGAGGCAATCACAAGTTCATCTCTGTGCTTGGTACAACAAAATGACAGCTGTGAAGTTTGAAATTTCACATTCATACAAACCAAGTGAGAATTCCAGATGTTTAACATTGAATATGATTAGAGTTAATGGACATCAAGATATAGTAAAGTGGTTAGAGCCTAAAATCCTGTTTCAAATATAAATACACTTCTGATCAAAATTTTACAACCACTTAAAAATCTTTAAAAAAGATATTTTTTATGGATAGATTTTAAACTCCTACCACTTAAGGTTACCAATACTACAATCTAAAAGGTTATGGAAACAAAAAGCTATATTCCAAACATTTTATTTAGAAATTTACATTTTTATAAAATGAGACGATGTATGCATGATCAAAATTATAAGACCAGAGACAAAAATTCTACAAAATTGTAGAAAAAGTGTATGAAAACATTCAACAACTAAATTTAATAATGAGTTCTACCTCCACTGCTTTTGATGACTTCAAAAATTCTGTCGGGCATGCTAGAAATAAGCGTTTCCATTAAGGTGCGGGGGATGTTGCTCCAGCTTCTGAAGATGGCTTCACGAAGTTCATTTTTTGTTAAATATTGTTTGCCATTTCGATAAACATCTGTCATCCATCCTCAAACATTTTTAGTTGGGTTCAAGTCTGGTGAGCATGCAAGATGTCCCAAGAGATGGACCCCATTTTCTTGTAGAAAGGTCAAGGTCCGTCTTGCTGCATTATTCTGTTGGAATAACCATCCATCCACACACAAACGATGGCCTTCCATCATCAATGATGCTTTTTGTAGCATGCTAACATAACCAGCCGCTGTTTGACAACCCTGCACCACCTTGAGCTCCATCATCCCTCTGTAAGAAAAGGCACCCCATACCATTAGTGACCCTCCACCACTATGACGTGTGGAGAAAATTTCAGGAGGCATGTTTTTGTTATGCCAATATCATTGGAAGCCATCAGGACCATCTAGATTGAATTTTTTCTAATCAGAAAACAGGACTTTCTTCCACTTCTCAACGTCCCATGTTTGGTATTCACGACCAAATTTTGTGACGTGGAAGCAGGTGAGGAATTTGTTTACGCTTTTTATTTACCATGGCTTTTTGTCGTAAGTATCGTCTGATGGTTATGGGACTGCAGTCAGCATCTGTGACTGCCTTAATTTAGCTAGAAGAAAGTCCCGCCTCTTTCATAACAACCCGTCTTATTCTCTTACTCAATGCAGGAGAAAGTTTTTGGGGCCTACCAGAGGATTTTGCTTTTCCATAATTCTCACTGTTCTTTAGAAAGTTGCAAATCACAGTTTTACTGCAATTTACCTTAGCTGCGATCGCCCGCTGTGACAAACCTTGCTTATGGAATTCTAGATCGCTCAACTTTGGTAAGTTTGCTTGCTTTAAGCATGGTAACACCTTTACGCAGTGATTGCTAATCTCTAACTGAACTAAAAACATTGGAATTACCATAGATCTAACAATTTATACCCCTGGTCTTATAATTTTGATCATGCATACATCGTCTCATTTTATAAAAATGTAAATTTCTAAATAAAATGTTTGGAATGTAGCTTTTTGTTTCCATAACCTTTTAGATTGTAGTATTGGTAACCTTAAGTGGTAGGAGTTTAAAATCTATCTGTAAAAACAATATTTCTTTTTAAAGATTTTTAAGTGGTCTTAAATTTTTGATCAGGAGTGTATATTCTCAAATGTAGAGTCTATCAAATATATATTTTATATTTCATGTCCTGGCATCTTAAGTCACTTTTCCACCACTGTAACACAACTTCCCTGTACCTTTTCTATAAATATTTTCATGGTTATTGTTCTGATGAGATTTCCTCTTCGGTACCTTAGCTTTACAAATTTAAATGCTGTACTAGATTAACAAGGTCTCATTTTATATTTGAAATTGCTAGATGTAACCACAAGTTTTATGCTAACAGTTTCTTTTCTCGCACTTTTGAAAACTCCTTTGGTTTCTTGATTTCTAGTCAACTTTGCCTTTTGTCATCATCTTCTGTTTCCTTGAATTTTATGTTTGTCTTTTCTCCTTAATGTTCTTTCTCAGTAACCCCTTAGCACCTAGTTGAGAGTGAATTTTTTTTTTTTTTAAAGTAAGGTCAACACTTTTTTAGCATGTAGCTTATAACTATGAGGCTCATATTAATGAAAACATTAAATATATTTTAAGCATGAAACAAAGCTCAGATCCTCACCACCCTGTGAATGAATGCTTGTATAAGATTTATCAGAGATCTAGTTCAAAGAATTGGTTAAAAAACAAAACGAAACAAAAAAAGCCCGAAATAAATATGAAATAAGACTCAAGCTTGAGAATATCCTCAGCCTGACCAATCAGTGTAAATGGATTTAAAAAAAAAAAAAAAAATAACTTTCAAGTGTTGGAGTTGAGTTCTCTTCTATACTTTTATACTAAAGCATCATCATCATCATCAACAGCTGAGGGTCATTTGCTTCTGGGCTTTGTTGCAAGGAACAAATCACTACACTTAAAATATATTTAGGCAGTACACTCAGATATTGTTTCACTTCCTTCCACTTCCTGAATTCTGTAAGCAACTTCAGCAGATTTGAAGCCCAGTTTAAAATAGGGCTTCAAAATAACCAGAATCACAATATACTATAAATGTACAGCTGATCATATATATATATATATATATATATATATATATATATACATATACACACATACATACATACACACAGTCAATGGGAATAGAAGAAAGGGGAGAAAGTTACAAATGGGTAAATTAGATAAATTTGAGAGAAAAAAAATACTGTAAAATCAAAAAATATGTTTGACAATATTTTATAATTACTATGCTGATGAAGTGTATAAAGATTGTCATATGCTAACCATTGAAGAAAGGAATATCTTGCTTGCATGCTTACCTTGCATAAAAATTGGTATTTTAAAACCTTGCTTCTTTCTTGGACTAAACATCAATTTTTTTTCTTTACTTCCTTTAGTGCCCCTCCAATGAATAAATAGCATTTTTAACTGAATACATATTTCTACCATGAGGAAGAGCATAACAATTGCCAATATTGGAATTCATTTTTATTTGAAGAATTGTATTCTTTTTTTTTTTATATACCAGCATAGAAATATTTTTTTTATTCAGATACAAAAAGAAGTCCTATTTTGAACTTTTACAAAAAATAAGATTTCCAAAAATAGATTAATTTTCTTTCTATGCTGATTCTTCATGTATTGATGTAGTTTCATGAAACAATTTGTAGATTTCCCTCCTAGATGAAAGAACTGTAACAAACATTTCTTAAAAGGAAAAAAAAAATACTTATTTTTGTAATGGGTTGTAGATTTTTTTCTGTAAACATTAAAAACATTTGTACAACATACACTTGTATATTTGCAAAATAGATTTTATTTCAAGCTTTAAAAACATCAAACCAGTTTTCTTCTTCCTTATTTTTTTTTTCTTTGTTGCCTCCATGTTGGAACAGCATTACACAATTACTAATTCATTTTATTTGAAAAAAAAAACTAAAATAAAAAAAATCACATCCAAGTTCTTGATTTTCCTAAGTTAACAATTCTAGTTTGATTGAGAGATATATCAGTATTAGAAACTAATGAGTTTGATCCGCACCAGGTGATCCATACTTGTGGCTTTCTGCTAAAATTAAACTTAGCAATTCCAAACATCCCACTTCCCAATAAAGCTTAGCAATATTCAAGAAGCCATTTTAATATTAAAATCTAAATCCAATTAAGTTTCTACCTTAATTTCTGAGATGAAAAGTTATTATTTATACTATTTACATTATCATTGTTGTGCCCTCCAGCCTACATAAGCTGTATATCAGTCCCGGTAACCTAAAGGGAATTCCATAATGAACACTTTATTTAATTTACAGGGTTATATTGTTCTCATTCCCCTGCATATCTCTAGGGATATCTCTTCTAGTTCTTATTTTTAGTACTACTCAGTTATTGCATGCCCTGTTTCCACTGAGCATACCGTGGTAAGCAATAACTGAGCAGTATTGCCCAGATCAATATACATTTGATGAAGACCAAAGGCTCGTGGATGAAAGTTTGCGATAATAACCAAATAAGTATTTATCAAATTTCCTTTTAAGCCAATTATTAAAAGTACCATCATTAAATATTTGTAACAAATGATTGCTATGAGAGCTTTCTAAAAATCACACTATTTGAGCACAATAGAAAATTTGGTTAAAATCAAGCATCTTAGAGGAACAACAGATAGTCTCCTATTCCTATAGCATTCAATATACTGTTCATAGTAATACTACTGAGACAAAAGTTTCAGAAAAACATATACACACTCCCAGATGAAAAAAAAAAAGAATTGACTGTAGTCAGGATCAAAGAGTCAATGCAAACAATCCTTTCCTTAGCTGCATAGCATGTGCTTTGCCAGGGCTACATACAGTTTTGAATTCAGAGTTTTCATTCTGCTAGACCTATTGCCACCCAATCCTATAGAAGCCAGTTTGTTCTGCTATTTACCCATACCTGGGGGAGATAAGAAATTGATTTAAAACTTTCCCAAAAATATGAACACATAATATGATTAACTTAATGAACTCAACTGGAATTCTAACTCAGCTCTGATTCCTCAATCAGAGCTGTAATTTATAACTATTAGAAGCCAGTCAACTGCCATATATAATACACACTTGGGAAATCAGGTCTTGAAAGAGACATGACTAACTGGGCAGACAATTTTTCCACAACAGGCTGCTATTACTTTCTGTGGTAGACTGGTTTCCAACCAAGGCTGTGGAACCCAATCTGTCTTGCTATTTCACCCATAGCTGGAGAGAGAAACGACAGATTGATACCTTTCTCAAGCATATTTGTGTGTAAGTGAATGCAACATGAATTCAAACTACTCATTTCTCATTCCAAGCAGATATCTACTGCACCACAATGCACATCCATAGTCTTTTAGAAGACTATTTCCAAATCAGTTTTACAAAGCTTTATTGATATAGACTTTGCAAATTGACAATTTGGATTGATTTGTTTTTTTTTTGTTTTTTTTTTACAGCTTATCAAACCTTTGTAAGTTAATGTAAGAGGTTGCTTAGAGTACCTAGTTTCTTATCAGAATCAATGTTACTTAAATTTGGTCATTGAACAAGAACTGGTGTTTTTCAGCATAATTTACTATAAGCTAATGATCTGGAAATTTATAATTTATACATCATACCCTGTGTGTGTGTGTGTGTGTGTGTGTATATATATATATATATATATATATATATATACAGGGTATGATGTATAAATTGTAGAAAAATGAAAACTAACACTGATATCTCATTTAAACAATATATATATATATATATATATATATATATATATATATATACACACACACACACACACACATAGATTGTTGCTATGGTAACAGGGCTAAAGAACACACAGTGAAGCTGCTTGACACAGATTGTCCTTGAACACCATCATGCATACACACCATGTTATAATGTTCTTGCTCAACCAGAGGTATGTGACGAGGAAGCTGCTTGCTATCCTCAAAGAGAGTTCCAGGAATGCTTCCATCAATGGAAAAGATACTGGATAAAGTGTGTGGCTTCAGAAGGGGACTACTTCGAAGGAGATTAAATGCCAAATAGCTATGTATTGCTTTCTTTTTATAGCACAGTCCGGATACTTTTTAATCAGACCTAATAATAATAATAATATTTGTGTGTGTGTGTGTGTGTGTGTATGTATATATATATATATATATATATATATATATATATATATATACACACACACTCAAAAATTAAAGTTGATTAATGTAGATTGTATTTCCAAGATTTCTTAAAACCTTGAAATTTATTAAAAGTAAGACAAATCTTGCATTTGTATCAATCCCATTCCCACTAAAAGGTAGAAAAGGTGAGACAAACTAATAGCTTTCGAAAGCTATAGTACTAATATTTTTTATATATTCTCTATCAAACAAATACTCTTAAGAGTGATAATCTACTCCTTATTATAAGCTAACCCAAACTTGATTTTTTTTTTATTAAAATCATTTTCAGTTTAAGTTTTTTTTTTTAATTTTATTGCTTTTTCAGTTTTGATTCTTTTTTCTTTTAAATTTTACTAAATATCATTTGAATTAATTTTTTAATAATAGGTATGAATATTCATTATAGCTATCTTTTTTGTCAGATCAATTCTGAAGCTTTCTACTGTTGATGAATCATTTTCCACCAACTGATCACACAATTATTTCTGTTGTTGCTTTCATATTTACTCTGATGTAAGTTTACATTTTAATGCTGTTGCAAGAGAAAATTTCTTAAAAATTGTTGACTGCAGTATCTTTCCATTGAACATAGAGAAAGGACAAAATTTGTCATCTACTACTGACACCAATGTACCACAGAAAATATCAGTTTGGGAATATTTATAATAGCTTATGTCAGATTAAACTATGGCCCAATTACCACCATATCCCAGGGATTAAATCCTGTTAGCATATCATTAATAGTTTAAAAACAATTTGTAAACTAATTGATTATGGTGATGAGTAAGATTATACAAATGTTGACAGTTTCCCCCCCCCTCACAAGAGAGAAACAGAAGAAAGATACATCAACATACAAAGTAGAAAATTGCTTTTTTTGTCAGGCAAAAGGTGCATAGCTAAAACAGTCAGCAATATTTAAAATGTGGGTTAATTGTTTTTAAGGGAATTCTGACATTTCCCATTGACATTGCCTTTAAGAGAATTAGCTCACTTTCAGCCTAAGCCTGCAAAGATCCAAATATGCACTAACAATCTTTTTGCATTTTATACAAGTTATATATACAGGAAAATTTATTACAGCAGTAGACTGCACTAATACTAAGTGTAAAAGTACAATAGCAACATTTTAACAGCAGTTCCATGATCAAAATATAAGACTGAAAAGGTCAAGATTCTACTAATAGTGCTTGGTCAGTGAAACATTAGCCAGTCATATCAAATCATTAACTAAATACAATATAATGGCCTTGAACTCAAGGGTATCAGATCTGTATCATGATGATAAATCAATCATTAAATGTTAGAAAACCATACTACTATGAAAATATACAACTATTTGAAAAGCAAGAAAGAAAATTATAACCAGTTTTTGTGTTAAATATTTTTTTTATTCAGTAATGCCAACTTTTTTTAGACAAACTAATCATTAAATAATAAAATGAAGAAAAAAGAACACATTATATTTAAAATTTTAAAATTAAAAATAAAATACACATGCACATACACAGGATGACTAAAAAGTAACACCCTCCAGCTTCAAATTTTAAAATACTTATTTATTAACTATAATTTTTACAAGAAATGGATATGAAAGAAAAGTGTTGAGCATGAGATTTTATTTGAAATTCAATATGGGCACCAGATTTTGCTACCATCTTGAACTGCCCAGAAATCATGTCAACTGATTTAACCAGAAACTATTGTTGTAAAGAAGATATAATTTCTTGGATTTGCTCAAGTTCTTTCAAAGTCTTGGTTTAGTAGACTTGCTCCTTTAACTATCCCTAAAGAAAAAAGTCACAGGGTGTTAAAGCCAACTGACCACTCATACATAAAATAGGGAGTAACTTTTCAATCACTATATATCAACAGGCCTTAAAAAAAGTTATGCCTTATAAATCAAGCAAAGTTGTAGAGAGATAGAGAAGAAAAAAAGGAAAAAGACAAAGAGGAAAAATTAAGGACAGAAAGAGAGAGAGACAGAGAAAGGACAGAGAGAAAGGACAGAGAGAGAGAGAGAGACAGGACAGAGAGAGAGAGAGAGACAGGACAGAGAGAGAGAGAGAGACAGGACAGAGAGAGAGAGAGACAGGACAGAGAGAGAGAGAGACAGGACAGAGAGAGAGAGACAGGACAGAGAGAGACAGGACAGAGAGAGACAGGACAGAGAGAGACAGGACAGAGAGAGACAGGACAGAGAGAGACAGAGAGACAGGACAGAGAGAGACAGGACAGAGAGAGACAGAGAAAGGACAGGGAGAGACAGAGAGAGACAGAGAAAGGACAGGGAGAGACAGAGAGAGAGACTGAGAAAGGACAGGGAGAGACAGAGAGAGACAGTGAAAGGACAGAGAGAGAGAGAGAGACAGAGAAATTACAGAGAGAGAGAGCCAGAGAAAGGACAGAGAGAGGGAGACAGAGAGAGGAAAGAGAAAGAGAAAGACAGAGAGAGAGAGAGAAAGAGAAAGGACAGAGAGAGAGAGAGAGAGGGAGGAAAGAGAAAGGAGAGAGAGAGAGAGGAAAGAGAAAGGACAGAGAGAGAGAGAGAAAGAGAAAGACAGAGAGAGAGAGAGTGAGAGAAAGGACAGAGAGAGAGAGAGAAAGGACAGAGAGAGAGAGAAAGGGACAGAGAGAGAGAGAAAGGACAGAGAGAGAGAGAAAGAGAAAGGACAGAGAGAGAGAAAGAGAGAGGAAAGAGAAAGAGAGAGAGGAAAGAGAAAGGGAGGGAGAGAGAGGAAAGAGAAAGGACAGAGAGAGAGGGAGAGAGGGAAGGAGAGAGAGAGAGGAAAGAGAAAGACAGAGAGAGAGGAAAGAGAAAGGACAGAGAGAGAGAAAGAGAAAGACAGAGAGAGAGGAAAGAGAAAGGACAGAGAGAGAGGAAAGAGAAAGGACAGAGAGAGAGAGAAAGAGAAAGGACAGAGAGAGAGAGAGAAAGAGAAAGACAGAGAGAGAGAGAAAGAGAAAGGACAGAGAGAGAGGGAAAGAGAAAGAGAGAGAGAGAAAGAGAGACAGAGAGAGAGAGGAAAGAGAAAGACAGAGAGAGAGGAAAGAGAAAGGACAGAGAGAGAGGAAAAGAGAAAGGACAGAGAGAGAGAAAGAGAAAGGAAGGAGAGAGAGAGAGAGGAAAGAGAAAGGGAGGAAAGAGAAAGAAAGAGAAAGGAGAGAAAGAGAAAGGACACAGAGAGAGAGAGACAGAGAGAGAGAGAAAGAAAGACAGAGAGAGAGAGAGAGAGACAGAGAGAGAGAGACAGAGAGAGAGAGAGAGAGGACAGAGAGAGAGAGAGAGAAAGAGAAAGAGAGAGAAAGACAGAGAGAGGAAAGAGAAAGAAGGAGAGAGGAAAGAGAAAGACAGAGAGAGGAAAGAGAAAGACAGAGAGAGGAAGGAGATGAGAGAGAGGAAAGAGAAAGGACAGAGAGAGAGTGAAAGAGAAAGGATGGGGAGAGAGAGGAAAGAGAAAGGACAGAGAGAGAGGAAAGAGAAAGGACAGAGAGAGGAAAGAGAAAGGACAGAGAGAGAGGAAAGAGAAAGGACAGAGAGAGAAAGAAAGGACAGAGAGGAGAGGAAAGAAAGGACAGAGAGAGAGGGAAAGAGAGACAGAGAGAGAGGAAAGAGAAAGGACAGAGAGAGAGGAAAGAGAAAGGACAGAGAGAGAGGAAAGAGAGTGGACAGAGAGAGAGAAAGAGAAAGGACAGAGAGAGAAGAGAAAGGACAGAGAGAGAGAGGGAAAGAGAAAGGACAAGAGAGAGAGAGGAAAGAGAAAGGACAGAGAGAGAGAGGGAAAGAGAAGGGATAAGAGAGAGAGGAAAGAGAAAGAGCGAGAGAGAGAGAGAAAGGGAGAGAGAGAGAAAGAGAAAGACAGAGAGAGAGAAAGAGAAAGGACAGAGAGAGAGAGAGAAAGGGACAGAGAGAGAGAGGAAAGAGAAAGGAAAGAGAAAGGACAGAGAAAGAGAAAGGACAGAGGAAAGAGAAAGAGACAGAGAGAGAGAGAGAGGACAGAGAGAGAGAGAGAGAGGAAAGAGAAAGAAGGAGAGAGAAAGAGAAAGGACAGAGAGAGAGAGAGGAAGAGAAAGACAGAGGAGAGAGAGAGAGAGGAAAGAGAAAGGACAGAGAGAGAGAGAGAGGAAAGAGAAAGACAGAGAGAGAGAGAGAGGAAAGAGAAAGGACAGAGAGAGAGAGAGAGAAAGAGAAAGACAGAGAGAGAGAGAGAGAAAGAGACAGAGAGAGAGAGAGAAAGAGAAAGGACAGAGAGAGAGAGAGAGGAAAGAGAAAGGACAGAGAGAGAGAGAGAGGAAAGAGAAAGAGACAGAGAGAGAGGAAAGAGAAAGGACAGAGAGAGAGAGAGGGAAAGAGAAAGGACAGAGAGAGAGAGAGAGGAAAGAGAAAGGACAGAGAGAGAGGAAAGAGAAAGGACAGAGAGAGAGAGAGAAAGAGAAAGAGACAGAGAGAGAGGAAAGAGAAAGGACAGAGAGAGGAAAGAAAGAAAGGATAGAGAGAGCGAGAGGAAAGAGAAAGGACAGAGAGAGAGAGAGAGGAAAGAGAAAGGACAGAGAGAGAGAGAGAGGAAAGAGAAAGGACAGAGAGGGAGAGAGAGAGGAAAGAGAAAGGACAGAGAGAGAGAGAGGAAAGAGAAAGGACAGAGAGAGAGAGAGAGAAAGAAAGAAAGGACAGAGAGAGAGAGAGAGGAAAGAGAAAGGACAGAGCGAGAGAGAGGAAAGAGAAAGGACAGAGAGAGAGAGAGGAAAGAGAAAGGACAGAGAGAGTGACAGTGAAGGAAAAAAAAGGACAGTGAAGGAAAAAAAAGAGGACAGAGAAGGAAAAAAAAGAGGACAGAGAAGGAAAAAAAAAAGAGGACAGAGAAGGAAAAAAAAAAGAGGACAGAGAAGGAAAAAAAAAAGAGGACAGAGAAGGAAAAAAAAAAGAGGACAGAGAAGGAAAAAAAAAAAGAGGACAGAGAAGGAAAAAAAAAGAGGACAGAAGGAAAAAAAAGAGGACAGAGAAGGAAAAAAAAAAAGAGGACAGAGAAGGAAAAAAAAAAGAGGACAGAGAAGGAAAAAAAAGAGGACAGAGAAGGAAAAAAAAAAGAGGACAGAGAAGGAAAAAAAAAAGAGGACAGAGAAGAAAAATACCCAGAGCATATGGGTATCCCCTAAAAACAACATTTAAGTATTAAAATCTAATCAATTAATAAATGAAAAAGTCATTCTTAAAATTGCATTATTTAGGGGTTTTTTTCGAGGGTGTATTTTTTATATAACCTACACAGCTAAAATTATAGGAAAAAGTTGAAAATGCAATTGGAGTCTTTAAGAACATTTATTTAGAATAGCTTTACTGTTTTCACAGTTTGATATGGTAATCTGGTGATCTGCTCCACACACAACTATGAAATCAGAAAAATGTGTCTAAATAAATCTTAAATTTGCCTTTTCAACAACTTTTCATATACATACAAAGTCCATAGCATAATGATAAAGTAAATTTTCTTTATTCAGCAATGAATATTTATTATACATTGAAAATTTCAAAATAAAATTAATCAGTGCACTTGGAAAGATAAGCATGCAGGCACTAATGAACAGTCTTAAAATTTGTCACCTTCTCCAACACAAAATCGTTATTAGCATAACTACAAATATCCACAAATTTTCATTTGCAATAAACGGAGTATCAAATTTAAGAAAATATATTTAGGCTTTAGTAGCAAAATACTCCTATTTAACAGTATTAAAGGAGAAATTTAAGAATATCATTGATAATTTCAAACAAGTTGCATAGTTAATTGATAATGTTTTCATTGAAATCAATAATATTTTGCCTACATCTATATTTATACATTGGTGACAACTCTCAAAATTTAAAATGTGTGTGTGTGTGTATATATATATATATATATATATATATATATAGAGAGAGAGAGAGAGAGAGAGATCCAAAAATTAAAATGCACTGATAAAGAAATCCATAAAATATTCTTTTTTTAAATCCATAAGCAATTATTCAATTACAGTGGTAAATATGGTCAAATTTAATTTTTAGAAATTTTCAAATTTGATTTATTCAAAAGTACAGCCAAGAACAGAATTATGAAACCAAAGAAAGTGTTAATAGTCATTCAAAAACATTTTGATAAACAAATAATTTCTATTCCTGTTAGATTAGATTACATTAAACTTTGCTTTTTAGACAATGAAAATAATTAGCAGAAATACGAGATTAGATAATCTTTCTCAAAGTTTACACTTAAATGTAGGTATTTATCAGTGCCCCCCACATTGCAACTGAATGTCACACAAGGTCAGTTAAAAGTAGGTTTTCTAGCAATACCATGGTAAAATTGCTCAAGCCCAGTCAGTACTTCTCCTTTTGAGAACATCTCAGGGGCTGGGTAATGACCCCAGCCCCCTTCCAAAGGAGAGGTACTGCTGAGGGGATGGCTCCCTGTGATACCCCAGCCAAAGACCAGGAAGTATAAAGGAAGTAAGAGCATTCATACACTTAAATGTCAGTCAGTCAGTTAAGTGCCATACATGAAACACGCTTGGGAGATCATGTCTCAAAAGAGACATGACTGACTGGGCAGAAGATTATCCCACAGTAGGTTGCCATTACTTTTTGCAGTAGATTGGTTGCCTACCAAGACTGTAGAACCCAATCTGTTCTGTTATATAACCCTCTAGGGCCATTCGTATCATATTTGATACAGTATTTCCCTATAAGGAAACATTTGGTATTTCCCTATTAGGAAACATTTGGTATTCATTGACTGAACAGTCAGTACTGCTTTCATTTGAAATTTATAAAATATTTCTCTTAAAAAATTTTTCAGGAAAATATTTCTTTCAAGGCTTGTTTGCATACTGTATCAAATATGATACGAATGGCCCTAGAGGGTTAACCCATAACTGGAAGGAAGAGACGGATTACCTTTCCCAAGGATATTTGAGCGTAAGTGAATGCTATGAATCCAACTGGAATTCGAATTTGGCTTCCAGATTTCTCGTTCCAAGCCGATATCCACTGCACCACAACGCACATCCCACTTAAATGTAGTTAACAAAAAAATGAACTCCCTATAATGGATACTTGCAGATATAGCAACATGATTGAAGTAGAAGACTGAAGGTTGTTAAGCCCATCTTCAGTGCTAGAATAGTGACACTCATTACTACAGTTAGAAGTAAAAATAATGATTTAAAACAAAAACAGAAGTTTTGTTATCAATTAGCCCAGTGGTTCCAAAACTTTCTCTAAGCCACATTTTTTAAATTAAATTTACTTATTCATCACCAATTTTTATGAGATAAAAAGTACATGCAAAAATGAAAAACAGCAAGAGGGTTAAACTCTGAATTCACATAACATCATTGATAACTCTTCTCCAATTTGCAGAACCTAGCTACTATACTCTTAATACTTGATATAATGCAAAAATATCGCAATGATAAAATCAATTATTTATAACTTTCTATACTGGAACTCATGCATGCAATTAAAATTAATCCTTAATATTTTATGTTTTGAAATCATTTATTTTTGGTATATGAATTTTTTTAAAACTGTTCCTAAATTTTTTTATTGCTTTTCAATCATTTTGCCTCACCAGCTATCCTTTTCTGCTGCACCTATGAGGTCCACCACACCATTTGGGAACAATGGCATCAGACTAACACATGTCAAAATGTACAATTTTTAAATAGTGTCATGTTCCGCATAAAATCTAACTAACTATAGTGTTTCAGAGAAACCTCTTTAATATCTGAATTGCTTCGACTTCTTGGGAGAGGTAGTTACTTAAAGCAAAAAAATAAGACAAGATATTATGGAGAGCCATGATTGCTTATATCCTGAAAAGATAAAGGCATATAAAAAAAATAGGCATATAAAAAAAATACATATGAGATAATATATATTTTTTGTATCAAGAGCTGTATTGATACATTTGTCATTTAGCTAATTAGAGTTATAAAGCCTGAAAGCTAAAATCTGGCACCTTATATGGTGACTGCTATCAACTCTGCTTCATTTACCAGTGCAATTTTAATATAATGTGGGTGGGTCACTAGAAAAGGAAAAAGTTAAGAACCACTGCTTAGGTAACTATCTCTTTCTCTCACACACATACACACAACTGAGTTACAAGGTCTACCTTTGCCCACTTAAAGTTTTTGCCAGATTGTTGTGTATATAAATCATTTCTAATATTTGCTGAGGATCAAATTTATTTCTATTAGATTAGAATGATAAAAGCCACTGTTTTTTTTTTAAACATTACATTTCAAGCAAGGCTATAGACACAGTTTTTGCATATTTTCCTTTCTTTCTCACCAAAAATGTGTGAGAGACAGAGACAGTGCGAGAGCGAGAGAGACTGCATGCGCGCGAGAGAGACTGCATGCGCGTGAGAGAGAGCGAGAGACTGTATGCGCGTGAGAGAGAGCGAGAGACTGCATGCGCGTGAGAGAGAGCGAGAGACTGCATGCGCGTGAGAGAGAGCGAGAGACTGCATGCGCATGAGTGAGAGAGTATGAGAGAGCATATGAAAGCAACAGTATCAGAGTGCGTGACAGTATATGAGAGAGAGAGAGAGAGAGAGAACTACAGTATCTGAGAGAGGAAGAGAGAAAAAACAAGACTCAGATATTACTGTCTATACACACTGCTTTTCATGTCATATTTTGGAGTCAGAGAGGATTAGCCTTCATCTGGCTAAGTAGTTTGGCACTCCCTCTACTTCTGTAGTGAAATTCCTTTCCCACCCCTGCTTCAAACTAACAAAGACATTCAGTGTTTCTCACTTGGAGACCACATATTATGGCAAATTCTCTATGCACAAGTGTGAAGTGTGTAGCATCTATACAAATACACATACCTAAATCGAGGTTAGAATTGTCTTGGCCAAGCTACATCTTCAAAAATAACAGTATACATCCTTATTAATAATTATTTCAATAATTAAAATAGCTTAAGAATACTTTCATTATTTTTCTTAAATCAAACATACTAGATATTTTTATTATTTCAAATGTTATTGGATATGCATATTTAAATAGACACTCCATCTTTAAACAGTGTTTATTTCATCTACTGTTCTGCACACTCAAGAAAACTTGAAGAAAATGCACTTTATGACAGGATTCAAACCTGTGTCCCCTTTACAGGAGAAACTACTGTTTGAACTGGTGTGCTTCAACCACTAAGCTACAGAGAGTGCAACAGTCAAGCAAAGTTCTACTTCTATTAATCCAAATACAATTTTGCTAAACTTGGTGGTTTCTCCTGTAAAGGGGGACACTGACTTGAATCCAATCACAGAGCAGGTTTTCTTTATTAAGTTTAAAATAGAGTGTCTACTCAAATGGAGGTATCCACTAAAAATAATATTTGAAGTAATATATCCCTGTTTATTTTTTAAACAGTGAAACAGACATTTAAATGAGAAAATCCAAAGTCTCATTAAAGAAAACACATCTTTCAGTGATCAAACGTGTATTACCTCTAATTTGGGAAATCCACCTTCAAGTAAAGCATAATTTTTAATTGAACAGCCAAAAGACTTCATGAAAAGTAGAGGATCAATTAACCATTTCAAGAAATTTTTTGGACCTTTTGAAGTCTATGTTTGCCAATATTTTTGTACCAGAAAATGTTTATTTTAACTTTTTGAAGAAAATGATTTCTGAAAACAAATCCAGTTCATCAATTCTCCTGAAGAGTGGAAGTTATTCCATGAAACTCAGAGTTGGAAAATTCAATTGTTAAGTGAATAAATTATTTTAGTTATAGTGTGGATGTAGGAATCAACACCACAAGCAAATATGTTTAAATGTTATATGAAATTGCTTTACCAAGTACGACATTTGCAATTTGTTTTCTTTGTTAGAAGTGTAGTTGTATGTGTGTGTGTAAAATTACCAAGTACCACAATTACTTGATAAAAGCTACCAAATTATCTTATTCTTTAGGGAACTAAGAGTCAACATTTTCCTATATTATTTTTTTCAGAAATTTAGCTCTAAGTTCATGATTTATAGTTTGATTGAAATTAGCTCTCACTTCCTGAGTAAAGAGTATTTACATTGCTCCAGTACAGGCTACACACTGTCATTTGAGCCCAAGTAAAAAGCTAGGATTACCAATTCTCCACAAGCAAGCTATCTCAATTAGAACATTATTGGTATAAGGATATTTTCATCCCACAAACTTATTTGGCCTTGTGTTGTACTACCCATGGCCGTATCTGACTACCGGGCACGGGTCCGGGCCAATCCGTGCAATCATAGTGAAAATCCGGGCAAGGAAAAATGTCTTCGTCAGAAATCAAACTAAACAATTCACGAAGAAAGTAAGAAAGAAAAACAAAGAAAACATCCGAATGAACACAGTAAAAATCTGTTTATTAATTTTGAGAGAAAAGACTAGTTATACTCAGAAAGTCCGAACCCAATTTCCTGCTCTCGTTCATGTTCTGTACCTAATTTCCATTGGAATAGCTGAAAAAAATCTGCAAAAATCAGTTTCTGAAAACAGATGACACTGATGACATTATCACATTGTCAACTAATAAATCTGGGTAATTTTCTCTGTGCCCGGTGCTTTTTTTTAGCATCAGCTACGGCCCTGGTACTACCCTAAGCTTAGTTAATACTGAGAGAAATATATTTAAAACTAATATATT
>JBBBDQ010000158.1:0-112500 GCA_037127315.1 Ascarosepion bandense | reverse complement strand
TGTACCAAAATAAGAGTCAACCAACTGTGACATTAATACTTTGATTGCTCTTAGCTAAGTGGTTAGAGGATAGGACCAGATAAAATAAGGGCAAAATTCTGTTTTAGGAAAGGAGGTGATAATACTTATGAGAGAGAAAATTCAAATCTGTATTGTATTTATAAAATCCACAAGAGTAATAAACATTAAATTAGTGCCAATGAATAAACAATTTTGGTTCATTGATAGCTATACATATCATTTAGTAGCTAGCTATATTTTCAGCTTTCTTTACAACTTTTTCAAGGTTATCGTTATACATATAGGTTCATATTCTTTTTTTTTTTTTAGATTAATATCCTTAAATGTTAGTATTTTTATAAGATTATGCAACATTTCAAGTAACAAATTTTATTTTTAACTTTCAAGTTGACTCACTGGTATTTTTAGTTTCATATTACTCAGATTTGTTTTTTTTTTAGCTTCTTTATGAGAGAGGTAGAAAGGTATAGAAAAACAAAATTGTTAAAATGTACTAAAAAGAAAAATTAAAATGAAGAGGAACAAAAAATGCAATTAAAATAGAAATATTTAAATAAAATTAAAAAAAAAAAAAATAAGAGACAAATAGAAAAAAGGGAAAAAAAGAAATGATATTTTAAAAACATTCCATTGATAGAAATAAAAAAAATAAAAATTCTGAATTTGCTGACCTTTAACTTTTACAAACCTGAAGATAAAGTATAAAGATGCACTATTTTGTGTGCTCACATCAATAAAACTCACCACACTCTTTACAGGAACTTAAAATTTTATACCTGTAAACTTCTCAGGTACAGAAAATTAAAAATTAAAGAGATGAAATGCAGCTCACTTAACATTTATTTAATAATAGTCTGTATCTGAAGCAAACTTAATAGATTTTCTTAAAGTAAAGTGTACACACAGTTTGTATTATATTTTACCAGCTTAGCTGGTAAAGAGATTTCCTTTACATGTGAGAACATTGTGCTTGATTCAAGAATAGAACACCTCAATTGCCCATACCTCCTGACAGAACAATTACAAAAAGTTTTGTCAACAAAACTCCAGAGCCGAGGTGCTGAATATTATATCAGCTAAGTGACAAATTTTATTTTTATTAATTACTAGCAGTATAGCCTGGCATTGCTTGGGTGTAATGAAAGCTTTAAAACTAATCCATGGTCCTGGAGCTCAGACTCTTTGGACGTTGGCATGAAAGACTAAAAAGCAATAGTTGTTTCCAGTTAAAGCGAAACCATAGACCGAAAGAAAAATGAATGGATGTAAGTCAAATTTTGATTTCCTGATATTGATATCAAATAAGTTTTTTTTTTTTGTCGTAAACTGAATTTTGAAGGCTAAATAAGTCCTCTGAGTAAATGGTATCATGACTGAGACTAAGAACTACAATTATACCTACTTAGAGCCAAACTCAAAGCAAAAACTAAAATAAAAGGGCTGAAAAAAATAGACACACAGGCAGATAAACAGACACACACACACAAACATCTTGCCTTATATATATATATATATATATATATATATAAAAATCGATTTTCTGCAAGAACTGCAACCTTGAAACTTCTGAATATCATTTCTTGTCTTTGTCTATGAGAGTATCAAATTTGATTAAAATTGGACCACTCCTTCTATAACCCGATTTTTTCGATTATCGATATTTATCTGGAGTACCTCGACACAAAACCTAGCTAAGAACACTCGCAGACACTTATAGTACAACTGTGTAAATTTTCAAGAAAATCGGTTCAGCCATTTCGGTGTCTATAGGTAACGAACACACACACACACACACACAGAGACAAAGTTCCATTTATAAATAAGTTTAGATATATGTTTTATTTATGCAGGTGTTTATATATTAACACCTGCACATGAAATACCCTATAATACAGTAATAATTACTGACATTGATTAATATTAATGTGTCTGTTATACATGAAATTAACTGATATTTCTCAATTTTTTGGACTTAGATACCAGGTAAAAAAAAAAAAATATACCATTAAGATCTTTCAGCACCCATGGCCTCTGTGCTATACTAATCAAGATATTTTTTTAAACCTGTGATCTCAATAAATAATAATATCAAATTTTGTTTATTTCTAGTTTAATTACAAACCTCGACAAGAAAAAAAATTACATTGTTCACTTATGTATCACTGAAAATAAATTTACTAAGGAAAACTTCCTGTCACACATTTGAATCTTTCTTTTGAAATAACATTTATCCTTTAATAATGAGAACAACGCCACTCATGACAAGTGTCTCATTTGATTTTTTAAGTGACATGATATTTTGAAAACTCAATATATATTTCAAACTTGACAGAGAACATAAAACTTTGGTCGTTAATCAAACCTGATAATTTCTACAAAATAAAAATATGTCTATATGTAAGAATTAATGAGAGACTTAGCTCATATACAATTTCTTTTACAGAAGTAGCATTTACACCTGGACCAAAAGATATTTTGCTTCCTTTAAAATTCTATTATATCCTTAGAGATGACATATTGACACTTGTGTCAATTTAAGCTGTTCATATCACATGTATTTACTGTATAATAAATAACAAACTAAGTCACCATGTCCCAGTAATGTCATTTTTTTTTTCTTTGAAGTCCAACAGAAGCAACAAACACAATTTTTCATTTTGTACCCAATGTCATCAATCTTATTTTTGATATGATGTCAATATTAATTTTGAAAAAAATGAATCAGATATTTACAAAAATGTAACTATTTTATTTATGAACATTGTCTCAAGTATGTACAGTATCAACTAAAAACTAATTAAGTACTGTGCAGACATCCATATCAGGAGAGCATCCAATCAAAGAGTAAATTAGAAATTTAGTTTTTGAAATTAGAAATGAAATGTTTATTTCATGTTTTATCTGTTTTTACATATTTAAAATATCTTCCCTTCTCAGTACTAGACCCTATAGGCCCACCTACTTGAATCTTAGAGGCATACAATCAAGAAGTTGACCCTGAGCATCACCAAATTTCTGCATACCACTGGACTGATTGCATATAAGGTTGATTTTGAAAAGTTTGAAAATCAGGATCAGTTTGTTTTTTGTTTTTCTACCAAGTTAAATAGTACTGATTTACAAGTAAAGGACAGAAACTATAAATAAAAAAGCAAGCAATAATCCGTACTTACATGATTATTAATAAATAGCTGGGTTTCTTAAAATGACAACATGGTTCATAAATATCCTTCCTGAAAAAACAAAGAAAAAATTTGCATCAGTTTATTTTTCATTTTCATTTTATGATAGTTGTATCTCAAGAAGTAATTTTAATCAAAATTTTCCTAAAACAAATTTGAAGAAAGGTAGTCTTGACTACCTCTTTTGGCAAAATCTCAAGAAAGATTGTTTTTGATTGTGTGGAAAAAGGGTAAAAGACATTACTCAGTTTCAGTGAGAAAAAAAAAAAAAGAAAGAAAAGATAGGTGTGGATACAGAATCAGATGAAGCTGAAAACAGATACAACACTTTGATCTCGGCCAAACAGCCATGAAGCATTGGCAACTGCGAGAAATATGCCATTTTTTTTTAAAAAAGATGCACTGTAATGAATGAGGGGAAACCAAGTAAACCCTCACTGAAAATCCAGTCACCCCAAGTAAAATAATGTTGTCTGCCAAATTATTTTTTAAATTAATAGAAATGTTTGAAAAAAGGGGATTTAGCTAGTTATTAAAAGAGGATAACGATAATTTAAAAAGATTCAAATGTGTCACAGGAAGTCTTGGTCAGTAAATTTATTTTAAGATGGACAAAGTGATTTTTTTTTTCTTGTCAATATTTGCTATTAAACAGGATATAAACAAATTTGATATCTAGGATTTGTTTTAAAATCATATCACTATGCAAGCCAGTGAAACCACTAAGACACAAGAGATTACTGAGTTTAGAAGAACAAGAAAAAAAAGAAACATTAATGGGTAGTAAGAATAGAATGACTAATCAAGATAGTAGATAGTGATTGACAGACAATGCATTTAAATTTTTGAAGATCAAAATTGACTGGAAAGCATGAAGCCAGAAGAGTTCTACAAATGACAAGTGCAAAAAAATAAGCTGTTAGCATAGAAACTATGATTACATTTAACTAATTCATCTGTAAAATGACGAGACCTTTCTGTTAATCTAGTGCTGCTCTTAATAGTCTAGGTACCATAGTGAAGAGTTCATATAAACAATTATCATGAAAGTATTTATAGAAAAGGCACAGGAAAAAATAACTACACTACAGTGGTGGGTAAGTGACTACAGCTGAGATGTCAGAACTAATAATATTGCTGATTCTTCTTTGGATTTTATCAAGAATCTCTAAATATACAGTGGGAACACCAGACCATTTGTGGCAGCAGTCTTCAAAGCATGGATGAATGACACATATGCAAGATTGACAATTTTTCTCTTCAGAATATATCACAACATAATTACCTAACAGCAGACCTAGCAATGGATTCAATATAGTCTTTCCATTTCATATCAGCTGAGAATGTTAGACTGAGAAGACACAATGAGTCACTCTCATGGAGGTTACCTTCAGTCATGCTGATGGGAGATAGGATGGGGTCTTTTCAGGACTTTAGAGATAAGTTTTATTTTGGAGGTATCAAAATTAACAAGCCACTCTTTACTTAAGTTAACAACTGTAGATCAATTTTTAGATCACTTGCTAATTTCACAATGTTGAGTTGATCAAACTTGTTTTATGTTAATTGTGCATCATGAGTTTAAAAATATCTGGATTAATATGGCACAAAGGTCATGAGTATTGAAAGTTCACAATGGCTGTTTTTTTTTCATTGAATTTAAAAGAAAAAGTATTTTACTGTGATATAGACATAATTTTTAAATTTCATAAAAGATGGATTGTAATAAATATAAATTTTTCTCTGCATGTTGGGAATGTGGACCCAATGTTTTATTTTATGATTTCCTACTGTGAAATATTTTATGATTGATTTCAAAATCAAAACCTCCAAAGCAGACTACCTCTTTTGGCAAAATCTCAAGAAAGATTGTTTTTGATTGTGTGGAAAAAGGGTAAAAGACATTACTCAGTTTCAGTGAGAAAAAAAAAAAAAAGAAAGAAAAGATAGGTGTGGATACAGAATCAGATGAAACTGAAAACAGATACACAGTAGGAAAAAAAATCTGTACAAGCCACAAATAAAATAGCAAGTCAATTATTAAATTTAGCTTTTATGAATATATTTTAAACATTTATCTAATAAAATGATTATGGACAGATTCAAAATAATACAACCTTTTTAATAAAGTCATATCAGAAGGGAGTGATACAATTAAATCACAAATTTGAGATTTATTTAAACCAAAGCAGCAATCCCCACTGAATATAAAACATCTGAAAACTTGACATACACGAACTAGTGAATTTTTTTCCCAAACTAACCATCTAAAAAGTTTAGTATTTTTGTATAAGTGTTTTCATCAACTCTAGTTCATCATAGAGTTAATGGATATAACTGTTAAACTATTTTTCCTAAACATTGTATGTGTGTTAAATCTAAATTAAAATATACCAAATTAGTGTTTTCTGTATTTTCCAAGGAAAATATAAACAAAGCCAAGCATTAAAAGCAAAGCAAAATATAGCCAAGAAAGAATCTACAGGTTTCTGTGTTTCCCCAAAAATGCCAGTAACAAGCTTTTTTTTTTAAAACTGAAGTTATTTATTCAAATTGCTTATTTTAACAGTCATAGAACTAACAACCTAGGTGTTGTGATAAAAGCTAAGAACAAAAGCAAAAACAAGTAAAAAATTACATATGGTCTACACAAAAAATATAGGGATGTATCAACACTGATACTATAATTTAGACATGCATACACAAAAGAAAGAAAATCAAATGGGCACAAAATTGTACATACTTGAACAATCAACTTCTAGATTGCAAATTTATAAAGACTTACTGCTGGCAAGTTTTTACTAAATTTATGCTTCAACTCTTAAGTGAATTTCAGTGGAGAAGTTACACAAGTATTTAATAGAATAGTTCTTGCTATCAACATTACATCATCAGAGGAAATATTTTAAGTAGACTGCTAATGAAGAGATTTATATAAAAAGAATTACTATTAAAAGTAAGTATCTGTTACAAACTTTTACCCCAAAATCATTTGGTTTAAATCTAATTTGAATGCCTATTCTTGGAATGAATGATTTTTTTTGAGCTATCACAGTCAAGTGACAATTTACCTCACTGCTTTTGTCAAAAAGACTGCAGTGACTTATATTTAAAATGAAATAACTTATTACAAACCACTGCAAAGTTTCCAAAAGTTGAAACTGATCTACTCAGGTCAGCTATATTGTCAAAACACTAGATATTTCAGTTATCTGCTTGATAGAAGGAAACCTCAATAAAAACATGCAATTTGAACATCTGACTCATTTTCATTAGCCTATAGTGCAGAAATTATTGAATGAAAAAGTATGGTTGGTCATATAAACTACTTATTTCACATCAAACCATCACTATTACAGGTCTGAGTGCTGTCCCACACTTCCTCATAAGTCATGGGAATCCCTCCCAAATCTTCTCTCACAACAAAGCCAAACCATGATGATATTACTCAACAAATGAAAGTCATGTCCTGAAATTAGTCATCTCTCCCAAGTGATAGTACAGTAATGTCTCAAACCAATGAATACAAGTAATGTTAACTTGGCCAAAAAATTCTTAAATGGAAAGCACTTAGGGAAGAATACCAAGTTTGGAAAATGAGCTTGTATATAAAATACTAATATACACAATAATCAGAGCAATCATGATGCTGATTAAGACAATACCATTTGAACTGTGACAGAGGTGCCCAGAAACCTGGATAATATATTTCATATTAAGAAAAAAAAGAAAAAAATGGCTACTTTAGAGAGAATTCATGGACTCTCCAAATCTAATTCTCCCACTATCAATCAATCACGGATTTCCTTAAACTGCAAACAACCAGTTTTCAATTATTTTACTTGTTGAAAACCTAAAACATGAACTAATTCAAATAAATTGCCAAACAGGTTTGAAGTAATAATTTGGATTTTGCTCATTGAAAGCTTTCTTAAATCATTCAGATAATTTCTATAGACTGCTGCAAAGTTGGTATATAGTTGCTGTAAATGTAATAACCACATGGTACACAAGTTAATTCAATCAAATCTCAGTACTGATTTAACCCTACAGCAGAGTATCTGCTTATACATACACACCAAGGTTCACAGTGAGACTATATTATATCAAGGTTGCACAACTGGTTCTAGAGGCAGTCAAAATGTCTAGATATTTTTCAGACATGCTTTTTATGCCAAATATAGAAAACTTATTTATCTTGCATACAGAAGACATGAACATAAGCTCTCCCACTTTTTTTATACAGTCATCAACAATACGTGATATCTTTTTCTTTAACAGCTGGTGGCTAGATTTGTAACAAGGGTATTTTTTTAAGCTTTCTGCAGAAATAACATAATAGGAATCAATACAATTGTCTTCTCTTTATTTATTAGGACCAAGTTCTACTCAAACGTACAATAGAAGCAAATTTGAATCATTCTTATCTGCAGATATATAATTGGAACAAATTTGAACCTCTGTGCAGATATTATAATAAAGACTTGATATCATTCTCTAAAATTATATTAAATTACAAAAAGGTTTTAACGCTTTTAATATGCATGCACTTAACTACTTGATAAATACTAGTTTGGTACCTATTACAAATTTCAAATCTAAATTGTTTGTCCATTTAAAAGACTACAATTACTAGAACATATATACCATTTAAATAGAGAAGAAACAAAAGTTACTTCAAAAGCTGCACATTTCAGCTCATACTTTTTTCCTATTACCCAGGGATTGTTGCCAGAAAGAAATTGACCTTATAGCACAGATGTCCATTTCTATTACAATCAAATGATGTACACAGTCTGTGTTTTAATTCAATGACTGCCTTTAGAAAAAAAAATTCTATGATGAACTGAAGGCAGAGATTATGACATTCACCAATTTAAACAAGGAAACCATCCAGAAGAGTTGCAAGAGATTCTGAAGTTGTCTGGAGGCCATGGTTGAAGCCAATGATGATTTTATTGAAAAAAAATTTACTCTTTAGTAAAATGAGATATCAGTGTTATTTTAAATTTTACATAATTTAGACAATTTGTCCATCACACCTTGTATATATGCAAGACAAAATTAGACAAAGTAATATTAATAAGACAAAAGGCTTGCAAAGTGAGAAAAGTATGGTGTTAACACAAAAGATACATAGACAAATGATTGCAGTGTTCTGACATGAACACAAGAACAAAAATATGGCAGATATGTGGAGAGAAGGGCATTTTTGCAGTCATCCCTAATAGGATTGGAATATTTTTTTTTTTTTTTTTTTTTTTTTTTTTATTTAATTACTTAGTTTTTGGTCATAATAAAATTAGACCAGTACACAGTTGTATCAAAAGGTGTTCAATTATATTCTAGAGCTTTTGAATATTCTTCATTTGTAAGCGAATTATTCAACCTAGGTTTCTACCATGTGGTGCCTTCAGGTGACTTGCAAATCACCTGAAGACACCACATGGTAGAAACCTAGATTGTGGAATAACTTGTTCACAAATATATATATTTAGTATATCGAGGCAGCAAGTAATTTTCTAAACATATGCTATTAAATATAAGAGACAATGAATGTCTATTATGTTTAATCATGAGCGTTCTAAACGTCGTATTTTTGCTTTAATTTCAGTTGAAAATAAAGACAAAAATTCTCCAACATTTGGATAATTATTTATTGGTTTTCTTCTAAGCTTTCGGTTCACATGAGCCATCTTCAGAGAGGTTGTTTGAACTGAAATATTATAAAATCCACCATCACCAACGGTTTTATTTTGTGTTGACATAAAACTCCACTTGGCAATGGCAATAGTTACCAAAAATAATAAACGCAGTTCTTAAGTTTGCGATGTGGTTTTATGACGTCACACCGCGGGATAGTGCGAAATGACAACAAAACCATGTAGTCAAATGCAATGTAATATGTTATTTCCTGTTTTAAAGTTGATTTTATTGAGTGTTGGTTGTTTTGATTTGACGTACATGGCCTCCAATATCTGCAGGTTCCTCTTACTGTGTGTATGAGTAAGGATCACTGTATTGTTGACCAAAATCTGTCTGATATTACCTACATGTTTATGTTTTTCAGAGAAATGTTGTTTAATAGTACTCTGATCAGAAAGATGACATGTAAGTCTACGGGAGAGCGTGGCTGTAGTAAAACCAATATATGTACTAGGTTTTTGATTAGTATCAGAGATGCAATCTCTGAATGGGTATGTAAATTGGTACACTACATTGGTTTTTTGTAAAGAATTTAGTTTAGTGCTTGTTGGGTTATTATAGACTATGAGGTCAATTGTTTTAAACTTATAATATATAATGAGTTTAATTTGATTATTACTTTCGACTGGTTTAACATTTCTACGTATTATGTTTTTGAGAGTTTTTTCATCTTGTTTATAATTATTATATATTTGGTTGCAATAGTATAAGTTAATAGTGTTATGTTTATTTTGATGTAAACCATTATTAATATTATCATTATTGTTAGAGCTATTGTTAATTTTGTTGAGATACATTTTAATTTGTTGATCAATAACGGAGTTAGGAAATCCATTATTGACTAGTGTTTGTTTAATTTTGTCAACACAAAATAAAATCATCGGTGATGGTGGATTTTATAATATTTCAGTTCAAACAACCTCTCTGAAGATTTAGAAGAACGTTTAGAACGGCTCAGGATTAAACATAATAGACATTCATTGTCTCTTATATTTAATAGCATATGTTTAGAAAAAAAAAAAAATATATATATATTAATGAGTATGCTAAATAGTTATCAGCTCTTCAAATAGAATTCTGATGTTTGGTCATTTTATCAGATGGGAGGAGGTACATCAGTCTAGGAATTTATAAGCACCCCTGCTGATACACATTCCTACAGTTTTATTGAATTTGAATAACAAATTTGACCTGGTTGCAGGCATACACTAATTTGAAAAATTAATTAAAAAATAAAATAAAATAAAAAAAATAACTAAACAATCAAGGCTGACTGCTGTTGGGATCATAGAATCATTGAAAGTTTCGCAAACCTTTCATTAGCTGTATAGTATGTGTTTCACCAGTGTTAAATACAGTTTTCAGTTCTGAGTTATCTTTCTACTAGACTGGTTTCCCCTCAAGAATAAAGAGAATCCATAGCTGAAGGTATTCATGAATTTATATCTTTTGCAAGGATTGTGCAAAAGTGAATGTAACAAAACTCAGCTGGAATGTGAACTGGCCATTCATATTTCTTATTCCAAGCCACTATCTATGAACCCCATCTGCATTAATTTTTTTTTTCTTCTTTTTAATCACATCACCCCAAGCAAGGCGAAAACGCCACTGATGCGCAGGGGGCTACGTAAGAGTGAAAAGATTGGAAAAGAGAAAGCCGGAAACCACATCCTAAACGGGGAACAAGGGATGAGCCTCTTCACCTGTTCAATAGACATGGGTGGAGTGTGAACCGAGCGATAGTTTAGTCTATCTACTCCAATTGAAAAAAAAAAAATAAAGAGTGAAAGGATTAGAAAAGAGAAAAACCGGAAACCACATCTTAAACAGGAAACAAGGATGAATATGTATATTTTTATGAAAAACAGATGAGCCTCTGTCAGATTTACTAAATACTTGAAATCTTGATGCCTATTTGCACACATTTATTATATGAAGTATGAGCTACTATCAGAGTAGAAGAAGTGATTGTATTTAGTTATTTCAGCAATAAATGAATAGGACCTAGATGCCAACTTAGTAGCGTGCTTAAATTCATGTAGTTGGGGTATCAGGGAAAAAAGCTCGTCAGAGCTATCACTATAAAAACATCTGTAGAAAAGACAGAAGGAAGCCCTATCACACAGGTGAAGAAGTAACTGAAATCAGGATAGATACTTGGTCAGTGTGGATTACATTACAGATCCTTTGGGGTGAAATAATAATAAAAAATAGATAAGGAATGCTTCTCTGTTGAAATTAACATTTAATCTGTACTACTTGTTACATGATATTTAAGGGAGTTCAGCATAGAATTCCACTAACCTTGAGGTTATCCAACCAATCAACAAGTTTATAAGTTATTTACATAAAAATATCTGATTGACATTAACAGCAGAAAATAGTAAGAACTTGAAGTTTTTTTTTCTTTTAAATCTTAGACTTTTGCTTGTAATGTGCAATTCAAAAGATGAACATATACACACTGTCTTGCATTTAACATAAACTCACATGAGAAGAACTACAACAGACACCATGCAAATTCAGTAATTTCAGATTTGTTGGTATCAGTGGGGCCCTTGCTATCAGCTATTCTCAGCTGTGTGACCAGTCAGTGAAGGTCAATGAAGGAGTTGCAATATTTTGAGAAAGTGGCTGCACCCTACTCCACAATTTTTATTTAATTTTTTTTTTTGTCAGAGCTGATATCGTCTTTCAGCGATTTCTGACCTGACCATTTCCTTTATTCATACCAACTTCTCTCCTTACCCTGACATTATCTGGCACAATCCAGATTTTATGAATGAACATGCCAAGCTCTATACTAAGCAAAATTATTCCTAAAGTTTGGAAGGTACGTGTTAATAAATAAAATAAAAAACTGGAAAAAGCACAATGTAATTTTTTCTTTTTGTTTGTCTCATGAATTTGCTTGGAATTTTAAAAGCCTCTTTTCAAACGCTTACAGTGGATTTCGAGTTCGAATTCCAGCTGAATCCATTGTATTCACTTACGCACAAATACCCTTGGGAAAGGTATTAATCCATCTCTTCCTTCCAGTTATAGGTTAAATAGCAGGAGATTGGGTTCTATAGCCTTGGTCGGCAACCAGTCTACCGCAGAAAGAAATGGCAACCTACTGTGGGATAATCTTCTGCCCAGTCAGTCATGTCTCTTTCGAGACATGATCACCCAAGCGTGTATCACGTATGGCATTTAACTGACTGACTTTTCAAATGTTAGTTTGATAAACCCCATTACTAAATATTCATTTATCATAAAATACCAAGAATGGATACATTTTCCTTTGATCTTAGAGATCTTGTAGTTTACTATTTGTGTCTACTATCAGCACTGTATCATCTGCGTATCTTATATTGTTCAGACTTCAGCCACTAATGACAAATTCTAGCAGGACTTCTAGCACTCTCAGAATTGTCTCACTATATAAGTTGAAGGGATGTGCTTTGTGGTGCAGTGGATATCGGCTCGGAACGAGAATCAGGGAGCCAAGTTTGAATTCCAGTTGAATTCCCTGCATTCTCTTACACATAAATAACCTTGGGAAAGTTATTTATCCATCTCTTCTCTCTTGTTATGGGTTAAATAACAGGACAGACTAGATTCTATAAACTTGGCTGGCAACCAGTCTACCACAGAAAGTAATGGCAACCTACTGTGGGATAAACATCTGACCAGTCAGTCATGTCTCAAAAGAGACATGATCACTCAAGCATGTATCATGTATGACACTTAACTGACTGACTGATATAAGTTGAAAAAATCTGGTGAGAAGACACATCCTTGTCTTACACCACTTTCTATCTTTTGTTTATCTACTGAACTTGTCTCCTGTCCATATGCAGGCAGTTTGTTCCCAATACAAGTTCTTGATTGCTCTAATGTCTTTCCCAAATATATCAAGTTTGCCAAGTGCCTCCATCAGGTTTTTGTGGTGTACTTTGTCAAATGCCTTTGCATAGTCTATGAAACACAAGTAGACATCCTTCTGCATTTGTATTGCTCTGACAACATTCTAAAACATAAACATCATGCTCCTTGTTCCTACTATTTCTGGTTTGATTCTGCTGTGCGCTCTATTCTTCAGAATTCAGATGATGCAGAAGAATTCTTAAGGAGTCAATGGCCGGTTAACTAAGGGCAGTATCTCGATAAACCACCATGGAGAAGGCAATAGGAAATCATTCCACTATTACTCCCAAGAAAAAGCGTGGCTCTTGCTTACTACATGTCTAAAATGAGACAGAACAAGGTATTACTCTCAAAGTAATGATCTCAGGAGTATTTTTCTTTAAGATTAAAATGAAAAGACTCGAAAGCCACTCAAGGTAAAAGGTTAGAGTTAACAAAATGGTAATCTTGAATAAAGTGTGTGATATAAGCAGAAGAGAAGTCTGAAAAAAATAAAAAATAAAAAAAAACTAAGATTATGAGAATAAATAGGAAAAATAACTGACCATTAATTTGAGGGGGTCAATACTGAAGTAATTAAGGAAGCAAACATATCGTAGCTCATTTCACAAAGAGGCAAATCTTGGAAGAATTTCTGAGTGGAATATTCTTATATCTGGAACACAGAAAAAATGTGGATAGTGGAACTAAAAAGATCTCATCTGAATGCTTGCCATAGAAGTTCATTGATTCATTCATTTTCTACAGCTTAACACTTTGCAGGTTATTTAAAACCAGAAAATATTTGTAGATTGTAAGAATTTTTGTTTTTGTTTGAAATAATGATTTAGTGATACACATCTTACTAAATTCACCATTGTTTAACTTTGGTGATCATATGGGAACAGATGTTTCATTGTGATGTAGCCGTTAGCTTTATCATAGAAGTAGCAAAAGGATAGTTACAGACTTTCAACTGTGTATAAAGGAAAGAGATTTTCAGATTAAAAAACATTCCTTCAAAAAACACACAGGATTATCTATCAAGACTTGAAAGAGAGGACTGAACAGCTACAGCCCAAATATAACTGTAATATTCTATTTTTTTCTTTTTTTTTTTTAATCTGACTCCTTTAAAGATAAAACATGGCAGGAGTCAGATGCTTCCTGGAGTGATAGAATGAATCAATTATTTTTCCTGCATCTTTGCCAATGGAATTACTATAAGAGTTCTACTTGAGGCTTGCTGTGAACCCGAGGCCCAACATTAATAATGATGTGAATAATGCTCACTTCCACAGTATTTGCAATTAACTGAACTCTTTCCAAGCAATTTTTTCTGTTTTCATTCTATTTTCTATACTAAACTTTTATTCCTGAAAACTTTTAATGAAAATGAAAGTAATTGAAATTATTTTCATATGATTCAATTCTGTCAGTGATATTTGTTTTTGTAAGTTTACCTTACTATACAAAGAGGATCACATAGTTGTACTATATAACTAGGACCATAGGTCTTATGTCATTATTTCCTATAAAGAAAATTTTATACCTCAAGTATTAAAGTTAGCATTAATATACAGTGGTAAGAAACAAAAGAAGCCACCTAGATTAAAAGAAGAAAAAAATCAATTGGCTTAATTTTTACTAAAATGCTGTAAGTATTCAACAATGTATTTTCAGGAGTAATATATGTGGCCATTCATGACTAACGCAAGTTGTTGCATTCACATGAACATGGTATGAGAAAAGATAGGGACTTAAACATATTGTGATACTGAAAACAAGACAAAACTTAAATCACTTGACAACCTCCACAGATACATATTGCGGTATAGTAGTTGACTCGAAACAAGTAATTGGAGAGCCGAGTTCAAATACCAGTTGAATTCATTGTATTTAATTATGCATAAATACTCTTGGGGAAGGTATTAATCCATCTCTTCTTCCAGCTATGGATTAAATAGCAGGACAGATTGTGTTCTATAGCTTTGGTTGGCAACCAGTGTACCACAGAAAGTAATGGCAACCTACTGCAGGAAAATCTTCTGCCCAGTCAGTCATGTTTATTTCAAGACATGATTACCAAAGTATGTATCACATATGGCACTTGACTGATAATCCTCAAGATTACCAAGCCCAGATTAAAACACACATCCAAATTTATATACAACTTTCTCATGTTAAATGATCAAAGATACTGCCTAAATTCTAGAACTTGTATAAAGTTTCAAAATAAGGGTGAATTTAGAAAAGATTAAAATTATCATAATGACACAAAGTGAAATTGCTATGGAACTTGGACTATCAAGGCATGTTGTCAAACCTAACCTGAAGTAGTATGCTGATGTTAGGAGCATTTTTCATAATGAAAAAAATTACTGTACCATTGAAATTAGACAAGACAAAAAAAAAACAGCTTGCCAAGTACTATATGAAAGTAGTGTTACTACTGAAGTGACAGTTGATACAAGAAAAAAGAACGCTACATAAAAGTCATCAAAATGCATGACTTACAACAAAAGAGCTATCAGTAACCAATAAATGTTGAATAGGATGAAAATACTAGGTGGAAAAAAATTTATTGGATAATGAAAGCAAAAGTGATATATAGTGACAAAAGCAAAATGGAATTGAATTCAGATGCAAATTACTATGTCTGAAGACTAATGGGTAAAAGAAATAATTCAAAATATGTAACAAAGACAGTAAAAAAATCAGTAGTTGGAGTTTAATGGTTTGGGAGGTTTCATCAAAAGTAATCATGGAAAAAGTTGTTAAAAAATGCACACTGAACAGAGAAAAATATTACTTTAGTAAAAATCCTAGCTATTACCAGATATAGCAGAAGGTGAAATATTCCAACATGATAATTCACCTTGCTATACATTGCAAGATTAAGACTGGTCTGTTCAAAGCTTTAACTACAAGAAACTGGCTTCATCTAATAACATTTCAGCAACTTTACTTTTTGGACAGGTTTATATGGACTTGTTACCTTGTTTGGGGTTAAGAACCCATCCCCAAAGTTTTTGAAAGTATTTTTGGATTGCACATTTAACAGTGCCTCCTGCAAACTTTATCAGCTAAAAAAAATGAAGGATTTGAAAACATACATTTATAAACTTTTTTCTTAGGAACTGCCCCCTAACCCAAAGTTTGTAAAAAATATTTTATATATATATATATATATATATATATATATATATATAAAGCAGGAAAAAAACCCTGAAGAGTGAAGACATCACAATAATGCTTTCACAAAACTTTGAAGCCAGCATGACTAAAATAAACTGCTCAGCTAAGTGATAAACTTCCACCATCTCAATATCAAGCATATTATGACAAAAAAAAAAAGAAAAAAAAGTTTGCCTAACATGCCTTTTTACCAGTAAACTTGGGGGGGGGAAGCAATTTTGCCACTAAGTAACAATACACACACACACACATCTATATATAAAATATGTGTATTATATATATATATAATCATTTCACCCCCAAGTAAGGCAGTTTTACTGCCACTGTTGCACAGGAGGTTACATAAGGGAAAGAGATGAGAAAGAGGGCTAGGTTATAGGGTATGTCAGGAGGAGAGTAACAGACAGATGAGAATACCGGTGTAACAAGGGTGGAGTGGATGGAGAAAAGAGCTTGAAAGAAAGGATGCGAGTTAATGAGTTAATGAAATTTAAATTCCTGGAGATTGTAGCTGTCGAGGAAGCAAGTATACGGAAGGGAATTCCATAGGCGGGAAGTGTATGAAAAAAAGCTGTTAGAGTAGAAATTGCAGATATATTTTATTAGTTTCACTGTAAAAGGGTGGGACCTAGTTGCTAGTCTAGTAGCTCATGTAAATTCATACATAGAGGGCACTAGTGAGCTAAGTTCATTGGAACGGAAGCCATGAAAGTATTTGTAGAAGAGGCACAGGGAAACCACATCATGCTGGTGAAAGAGCGACTGCAGCCAACCTGCCAAGTTGGTATCGGTCACATTAGATTCTCTGTTGGATTCTGTCAAGAACACCAAGGTGAATAGCAGGGGCACCTAACCAGATGTGACAGCAGTATTCAATACATGGCCAGATGGTAGATTTATATGTGCAGGATGGATTCAGATGGGAAAAATTTCCTGGCCCTGCTCAGTGAACCGACCTTCTTAGGAGCAGATTTAGCTATGGATTCGATATAGTCATTCCACTTGAAATCTGCTGTGAGTATTAGGCCAAAGAGGCATAGTGTTTTGCTCTCAGGGAGGCTAGCCTGATCCATGCTAATGGGGGTTAGTAACGTCTATGATGGTTAATAGATAGCAGCTTCGTTTTGGAAGCATTAAAATTTACAAGCCTTTTCTTACCCCAGTCCACCACAGATTGGAGATCCTTCTCAAGCTCAGCAGCGAGGTTTGATTTGTCAACCTCAGCAAATTTTTGATTGAGGCAAGAGTAAACGGTGGTGTCATCAGCATATATGCCTACTTGGGATCTTATTACATCGGGGGAGATCGTTAATGAAGATCAGGAAAAGCGTAGAACCTAGAATAGAGCCTTGAGGGACACCCGCGTTCATATGGTAGTATTGGGAGGCATGTCCATTCAATACTACCTTCATTGTGTGATTTGAGAAGAATGACTGGATTAGGTCCAGTTACACCATAGCTCCGCAGCTTGCATAGAAGGCCAGCATGCCAGACTGTCAAACACTTTGGAAATATACAGGGTAACAGTTCGGGCTTTGCCATTCTTGTCAAGAGCATGGTTTATATATACTCAGTGATGGTCGTTAGCATATCAGCAGTAGACCTGGTGATGCAGAAACCATACTGTTTGTCCAAGAAGAGTGTGTGGGCTGTGAGATGCCAAACCACCTCGGTGTTGATGATAGCTTTGAACACTTTACCAAAAATATTTGTGTGTATTATGTAAGTTTGTATAAAAAAATAAATAAAAACATTTTTCACATGTCCTTGATTCTAGACTAACATTTCTCAACCAGAGTTTCCCAAAATCCTAAGGTTCCCTAAAAAGATCCCTAAGGATTTCATGAGAACAAGTGAAATAAGCTAATGCACTTTTGACTTTATATTTAATTTCACGTACGTAATATTACTAAGACACACAATATATTCTTGGTTATTATAATATTGTAATGTCTACATCATCCCATCTAACCCATTACGTTATTAAAAAATATTGAGAATATATTTAGTGATGTCTGTATGGCGCCAATGTATACACTTTCACTTATGTACCTCCACTCATTTGCTGAAAAAAAATAACAGCATAGCAGAAGGCCCCAAATTTAATAAAAACAAAATTTATTATCAAAATATTGGTTCCTTATGTTTATTTTTTTACATTTGAGTTTAAAAATTTTGTATATGAAAACTTCTTTATAAATGAACAGTATCAATTTTATTTAGCATTATCAAAGATTCGACAAAAAGTATAAATTTTTCCTTAAACCAGTTATTCAAAATATATACATACTTTGATATCTACCACATGAACTACGATGGAAATAAAATGAGAAAAATATGCTATATAACTTTATTTTGTTCCCTGAGACATGTAATTTATTTTAATGGTTATACAAGGGTAAAAATGTGAAGAAATGCTGTTCTAGACAGTTATTTACTCATCTTCTGAGTGTGGGATATGACAGGCCTCTTTAATATAGGATCTTCATGCAGATGTAAGGCCCCAAAGGCAGCTTGATCCGGCTCCTTCAATATTTCTCTACAATGCTATATCAGCGCAGCAGTAAACATTAGAATGAAACTGGATTGATGGGGGTGGGGAGAGATTTTTATAATTTTAACATTATGTGAAATTAAGATAATACAAAATATTTCAAACAATTTATACACAAAATGTGTCCTCATTATTAAAATTTTAATGATTTGGGGGGGGGGGGGGCAATTACCTCCTAAATGAGTAATTATTGGCCATGGTAAAAAAAAAAAAATCTGGAGTTGAAGCTAATACAGTCTCATGGCATAAATCCTGAATTTAGACATTTAATATTGGGGAGTGGGGGTGCTGAAGCATTTATATATCAAGGAGGTGAAACAACACTGGGAGATAATCTTTTTTCTATAAATTGTATAGTCCAAAACTATGGCTTTTTAAATCATTTTGCAATTGTTAGGATCCCTTTAACAACTTAAAAAAAAACACCACCACAAACCTAAATGCTATATAAAATATAAATGACTACACACACACTAATATATATATATATATATATATATATATATATATATATAAAAACAGCTTTATAAGTTATATTCCAACTTCTTTTATAAGAATATAGTATCCATGCAGTATTTGTCTATATTTCTGAGATGAGGTAGTATTTACATTATTCAGACTATTGTCCTCGTTAGTTTATCTCCCAATGAAAGTGTTAAACTATTATCCACGAACAAGCTATAAAATTTACAAATAAAACTGAGCTTTTAAAATTCTGGCAAGGATATATTTTACAGGTTTTTACCACTGTAAATATTGAAAAAAATCTGTCTTCAGAAGTTGAAAACCTTTTATCTGTTTTAGTTGTCTTTAATTAACAATATCACCATAAAGTAGAAACAGATGGCCTTACCACTTCTGAATTGATTTCATCACTGTATCTGGTTTTAAGAGAATTTAATGCTTACCTCAAATCTCCAATGCTTTCGCCTGTATAAAATCCCATAATCCACTTACAATATTTACAATATAAAAACAGGCATCACACCCACATTGATGTTTTCCAGTTATTCATTGTCTTTGTTTCTTATCTTTCCTGCTTAACTTTTATAGGATATTTATATAACCAATCATATTTAAGGATTTTTAAAAGCAGATGCTCTTTTCCTTGAAAGAGAACAATTTACTTTGAAAAGCACTTGTTTGTTGACTTGACAAAACTATTATAAATGGCTTTTACTACTTACATTTCTAAAAGCAATAATTTTGTTGATTTTCAAGTTCAGATACTGATATATCAGAGAAGTTACTGAATAGTGATAAATTGTTAATAAAAGCAGGTTGATACTAAAGAAAGTCATGTAAATATTTCAGTAAGTAGTCAGTTCAAAAGCAGTTAAAACCAATTAACTAGAAATTTATCAAAACTTTCTCAAGAAAATAAGTTTCTCAAATCCACTGTTATCACTCTTTCCAGTATTAACTGGGGTCTCCTTCCTAACCTCAACATCTTTATTGTCATTTTCTCTTAGAGTTACATGTGGTATACCTTTTAATTGTTCTCAAGTCATGTTTATCTACAAGTCAAATGTATTGATATAAAGAAAATATTCAAGGTTTATTTTCCTTTATACTTTTTGTCAAATCCTTGTTATTTTCTGTCAATTTTAATAATGACCATTTACATAAGTGGAGAAAATAAACCAAATAAACCTCTAACTAAATATTTTTCAATAAAATACTTAGTGTTTTCTCATCACATTCTCCAAGGTTTTGAATTCAGAGTAGACCTTATCCTAGAATGGTTGCCACCCAAGACTACAGATCCCATGATACCCTGTTATTTAATCTATAAGTGGGGAGAGAAAAGCTGGATTAATGCTATTCCCCCCAAGAGCACAGTGCAAAAGTGAATGCAACAGACTAGGCTAGAATTTGAATCTAGTTTCCTTATCTCACTTTCTGTATTGATAACAATTACACTATCCACACATCCCTTACAATGTAATTATGATTTGAATCTTGCACTCTATGGCTGTCATTTTTTCCCCCCTTAAGGGAAGAACATAGTCGAAAAATGTTTAATGAATATAAATATTGACTACCTCCAAGACGATTATGACTAATTGTACAGCAGAGATGTGAACATTTGAGATAATGTGTTGCTGTTTCAGACCCAATCTTAAGAGTTTCAAAAATCTTCACAGAGATATAATACAAATCAGATTATATGCTCACAGATGATTTAATAAAAATTAAAATTACTATAATGTTCATACAAAAATAATTGGATGGATATTTTTGGCAAGGCTCAGTGTAGGATTTGTGTGCTTTATAAAAAGAGTCACATATAGTGGGGGAGCAATCTTAAACCCATACTTATTTAGCTACAATAGTGAATGTCTACACAGATGCAAAATATTCATTAAAAATATTTTAATAAATAGAACACTTAATACTATTTACAAGAACAATATCTTTAAACTTAAAAAAATATAAATTAACAATTTCTCTAAATTTAAAAAAACATTAAAATCATTAAAAACATTACACTATTCTACAGAAACCAAGTACACTGTAACCACAAAGTAGACAAAAATTTGATCAGAAATTTAATTTTTCTCATTAAATGATATATATATATATCAAACTCAGCAATTACTACAAAAATCTAAAGAATTCAACATGATCACCACCAATTATAAAATAGATTCAACAAACCAATGTTGCTAGGAATTTGCTTACCTACTTGGAAAAGTATTTAATGTCTAATCTTACACATTTATAAGCCTACTATTTGTCCATGCTTTGAATATTACTGCCATATACATTTCAGTGCACCTGCTATATTTAGAGATTCTTGATAAAATCTCAAGAATCTGCAGTGTTATTGGTCTTTACTTTGTATCCCAGCTTTAGTTATTTTCCCCTCATTATAATGATAACTTCACATGCCTTTTCTATAAATACTTTCATGGTAATTGTTCTGGTGTAACAAAAAGGAAATTAATACTGAGCATCAGGAAAAGACAGCTAAAGTTCCTGGGACATGCAATGAGGAAGGAGGGCTTGGAGAATCTGATATTAACAGGCCAGATAGGGGAAAGCAGTGTGTAACATACTTCACAGGCCTGAAAAGATGGATGGCAGAGTGGAGTGTTTCATGGTGTAACAGGAGAAAGCGTGCTAAGAGCTACCAGGGATAGGGAGATGTGGAAGGTCATGATCACCTACGTTCTGAAAGAACAAGACACATAGAAGAAATTACATGAGGACAATACTTTAAAAATCAATATCACATGTGAAGATGCAATATTTGAAACACAATGAAGCCAGTTGAGCACAAAAAACAAACACTTTGATAATGATTAATGAAAGCTGAAAGTACTTGAACATTTAACAATTTAAACTTTCATTGGAAACCAAGGAAATGCTTCAAAATATAGAAAATGAAATGAATGGCCCTTTGTTGATTTTGAATCAAACTTGTATAAATGAAAAAATGCTGCCCCAAAACACTATGGGGTACTGTAAAACTCCGAGCCTTATCTATTTGCCAAAGTATAGGCAAACGAGCAAACATTGGAATTTCTTTTTGTGGCAACATTTTTGATCAGGCTGAGAATCTTTCAGCATTCATATTGAGTAAGGTTCATGTTCGATAGAAGAGGAAATTTATTTTTGTACAATACCTTGAAACTAGATCTATTCTTCAAGATGTCTCAACAAGTCTTAGTGGCAGAAATCAAGACTATGCAAACTGTTCATTTCATATATATATATATATTTGTTTTTTAATCGTATCACCCCGAGCAAGGTGGTAACGCCACTGATGCGCAGGGGGCTACGTAAGAGTAAAAAGATTGGAAAAGAGAAAGCCGGAAACCACATCCTAAACAGGGAACAAGGGATGGGCCTCTTAACCTGTTCAATATAGATATCTCCTTTGCCATATACTTGCTCATGTTGATCCCTATTTCAGTTGGCCTATGTATAGCCTAATCAATTATACCCTGAAAATAATTTATATACATCTTAATCAGTGAAAACTTTTACCATATTGGGTGGTATCAAGAGGCTAATAAATTTTGTTTGCTCTATTTTCAACATCAGTATATATTAAGATCGGTATCTACCTTTGTACTCTACAAATGTAAAAATTCTATTAAATCTGTATAATCAAAAATACTACTCCTGAAAATACCTTGTCAAATACAGCTTCTTTTGCTTATCAATGAATGTGAATTACAGTTAGGTTAATTATAATAGTTTAAGAATTTTTTTTTTTTTTTTAAATCAATTCACTAAGCAATGTGATAATTCTACTAAGATGCAAGGAGTTACTGGGAGTGAGAGAATGAAAAGACTTTAGAAGAAATCGAAACCCAATCCTAAACAAGGAACAAGTGATAAATTTACTCCTGTTCAAAAGACTGTAGAGGTGTGTGAGCTGGACAATAGACAAACCTATCTACTCTTGTGATAAGAACTTTCCAATGGTGAGACCAAGCATGGGCAACTTTTTCTGAACAGTAGGCTGCATGAGATATGGCTTATAAAATCAACCACACTAAGAAAATTAAAGAACTTTTTGTTGAAGATATGTCAGCCTTTTTTCCTACAGAAAACAATATATGCAAGTATGTGTTTTAAAAATGGGGATAAGTTATTTTTGATTTTTCTTTAAAAAAATGTTTATGATTAAAAAATAGCATATTATCACCGATAACAATGAGATTGACACACACACATATTACATGTGATTTGTTTCTAATTTATCCATTTGAAAATATGAAAACTAATTTTTTTATATATATATATATATATATATATATAAAATTAGTTAGAAGAAAGGTAGACTTTGAAAAACAGTAGCCACTCTAGCATGTACGCATCGCTCATTCAGTAAAAATGAATTTGAGCACTCTAGCTATTGGGCGCGTAATATGATATGTGCTAAAAAGACTGCCTTCTTCCACTGAACGCCCCGTGGCCCAGAGGTAGAGTCACCGACTGACACCAATTCGGTTGGTTTCGAGCCTGGGTTATGTAGCAATGGGAGTCTAACCGTACTGATGAGCTGTGATACAGCAAAACAGATCTGTCTGCAGATGACTATATATATATATTCAGGGAAGTAATGATTATGAATGTCTGTTTCTAAAGCAAAAAATGTTTTGCATATCTTCCTTAGCAAAAAATTGCTAATTGTTTCAAATAAAAACATAACCTTTAACAAAAGGTTACAAAATTCAAGGAATATTGTACTTGGTCATTTCTTATGAATGTAGTTTTGTGTGAGAGAGTGAGCAAAAAAAATGAGAATGAAATAAAACAATTTTAATAAACATTATTTTCCTTATGAAATTAAACATGCCATTCAGAAAGCCAAAGGACTGTATGCAGTCCATGGGCCAATTTGCCCATGGCTGAGTTAGACTAATAGGTTATAAAAAATGAATTTAAAGCTGTCATGTCACATTGCCAATTAAGAAACAGAAAAACAAAAAAACAAATTGAACATCTTACAGATTTTTGGTCACATCTCCCAGGTTATATGCCAGCTTAACTTACTGCCTCGTGGGATTTTCTAAGATTTGAGCATATCAAATGAATTTATGCAGGAAAATGTTACAACTTGAGAAAACAGGATGTAAGTAACTTGTAATATTTCTCATTGTCTTCACCCACCTATTGGCAATGGCACAGAGCCAGGAGAGTGGCATAGGGTAAGGCTAATGGATAGAATGGGAAAGGAGAAAAGATTGGATGTCAGTCAGATGATAGGTACAGTGATTAGATAAGGCAGTGATAGTGTTTTTTTGTTTGTTTTTTTGTAAAAGTTACAAAAAGTTTGTAAAAAAAATAAAAAGTTGGAGAGCAATATATATATAAAGCAAAGAAATTCAGTGTAAATCAGCTGGACCATTTGCAGTACTTTAAACTTACAAATGTACTAATATCAAAATAATTTATTGAGTATATCAATAACTCAGTTTCAAGCTGAATTTTAATCTGAAATGTTCACTATAAGGTAATGGTAATATTAGCAATTTCTTTATAAGGAAACATTCAGTGTTCATTGAACAAACACCTAGTGTCACTGTCAGTTGAAGTTTATAAATTCTTTTAAAACAATTTTTCAGGAAAATAGTTTTCTCACATCCACTGTTAATACTAGTACTGATAGGGGAGCTCCTTCTTCACTGTTTGTTTGAAGTGGAAGGTAAAAAAAAAATCTTGATTATATACAATTAATATCCATCACTGAAATGACTAAACTATCGCCCGGTTCACACTCCACCCACGTCTATTGAACAGGTGAAGAAGCTCATCCCTTGTTCCCTGTTTAGGATGTGGTTTCCGGCTTTCTCTTTTCCAATCTTTTTACTCTTACGTAGCCCCCTGCGCATCAGTGGCATTATCGCCTTGCTCGGGGTGATATGATTAAAAAAAAAAAAAAAAAAAAGTGTATTGATAAAAAAGGAGATACAGTCTGACCTCTTTGGTCAGGTGCTAAGTGTATGACAAAAGAAATAATATATAAAAAGAAGTTAAGAAAACAACAAGACCAAGTTTTATATTAAAAAAAAATAGATTTTATTATAATTTTAGTGATTATGGTCAGTGGCTAAAAAGGAAAAAAAAAAACCAAAAGTTTACAGGAAAGAAGTTAGAAATACTTCAAAATAACTTCAGTTGGGATTTGCTGGGTGTTTGTGGCATAGTCATGTCAGGTCAGCAAATGGTAGTAAACAAACTGCTCTGAAGCAGTTTCTACAATAACTGACTGCCAGCCAACTTGCTTAATTTTGGCATCAACCAATAAATATTGATTGGTGACAAAATTAAGACTTTACTTTAAAGTCATCTAACCACATCAATGACTTCTTTGAAGTCTTATCTAAATGATCCAAAACTTGAAATTTCATTCAAAAAATAGATTTCTCTTAACATCAGGCAATTTCTACAATCTGGCACTTTTTTTTTTTTATAATCAGCTGCCATTAGTTCTTCAAGCAGATATGAGGGTAGTACCACACTGTGCTGCAGTCAGCTACTAGAGAAAGTTGTAAACAGTGTCATGGTGATATACAGGGTGCGATGAGTAAATTGTTGTGGTTATATATTTTTTAGCTTCACGCATGAGCACTTAGTTTTTGGTTTTGTCAACTGCACAATATAGTATGGTCAGTTGGGTACCATTTGTGAGAAAAAGACCGCAATAACACAATGCACACCACTAGAAACTTCAGAGCATTTGGGTGCCACATTGCTTACATAGGTTTTTATTTTTTAGGGGTGATTTGTCATACACATTTTCTGTAGTCCAGCAGTGGCTTAGTCCCAGGGATGCCAGATTAAAGGAGGTGGACAATATTGAAAAAAATACATATTTGCTGTGTAAAAGTTTTCTTTCTTTTTTTTTCATTAATACATTGTGAATGTCTTGGGTTCAGTCAATCAGTTAAGTGCTATATGTGATACACACTTGAGCAATCATGTCTCTTTCAATTCATGACTGACTAGGCAGAAAGTTTTACACAGTAAGTTGCCATTTGTTTCTGCAATAGACTGGCTGCCAGCCACAGCTGTAAGATCTAGTCTGTCCTGCTAATCAACCCACAGCTAGGGGAAGAAAAAAACTCGTATCTTTTCCAAGGGCATTTGCGCATAAGTGAATGTAATGAACCTGACTGGAATTCGAAATTGGCTCTCCAATTTCTGATTCCAAACCATTATCCATCACACCAGAAAATGCAGGTTTTGGATTACCAATGTTTATTATATAGACATATAAGATCTTTTTATTCTGTACTCCAGTCATGTATCAACATCATTTCATCCCATACCATCTGTTGCTGAAGAAGTCTACTGCTTGCTTTCTGTCTATCACTTGTTATTCAACATTTTCTCATACATCGTCTGCCAATAACATATTTAACCATTAATATAAATATTATATGATTCTACCTTATGTTGCCCTATTTCCCTTTAAAAGTAATCCCCTTAGAACCTAGTAACCTTCCTGTTCAGATAGAATATCAAAAGATATTTGTTCATGCTGACAAGGATTCTCCAGGCAAATCACATAGCAACTGAAGAGACAACTTCTATCAAGCTCCAAGTGTAAACCTATTCCAGCTTGCAGGTGTGACAGGCTTCCTGCTGATAATTAGAATCTATCAAGTTGTTGGAGGAACTACTAATATCAACAAGAATTTGCTCACCCTCTTATGACATGTTGCTAACACTTTCAACTTCCAAAAATTCTGCAAAGCCTTCTTTCTAAATCCCCATCAGCTTTCAGCATACTATCACATTAATCTCATATCTGGCATTTTCAGAGATTTTAGATTTGAGAAAAGCTAGAAATCACAAAGACCCAAATCTAGACTGTAGAGGAACCAACAGACTTTGCCAAAGATTATTTAGCATAAAGAACAACTCACTTGGTCATTGTGAATAAAGCAGTCATACAATACACAAGCTCACTTAATTGCTTTTCAATGCATTCCCTATCCAATTCAATTTTTCTCTTTAAAAGATGCTGCAGATATGGCTCTCCCCAACTTTCTTCTAATACAGTGTAACCCTGATATAAAAGAGTTGTCTGGACCAGATAAAAGTTATCTTATATCCGGGTTTGGTCTATTTTATATACATTACCACAGGCTCTAATTTGGGACCAGATAAAATATCTCTTATACCAGGGTTTCCTTTATATCAGGATCTCTTATATCAGGGTTACACTGTATCTTGTAACTGTGCATTGCAATCAGAAAGCTAGTGGTCTTATGTTCTCATCTTCAGTTTTGAATAATATCTTCAGATTGGTTTCTCTACCAAGGTTAGAGAGCCTAGTCTGCTCTACAATTATCATTCTTAGCTAGAGAAAGGAGATATAGATTCATGCATTTCTCAAGGTCATCAATATGAAGTAAACATACAAAAGCATCAAATAAAATTTGAACTCTGCCTATTTCATTTTCCATAATATTCATAAGTTATCTATTTTAATAAGAAGTGTTCAGTTCATTAGAAACAAAGTAATATCAGTCATCCTATATGGCAGTGAATGCTGGACAATCTCCTCACAGATAAACAATCTTGAAGCAACATAAATTTGGAATTTCTAGGACACATAATAAGGAAAAGACTTCAAAAATGTGATACTCACATGACAGGAAAGCAACACAACATACCTAGCAAACTTGAATAAATTGATGACAGAACAAGGTTTAGGAGAGATAAAATATTTAAGAGCTACAAAGGACCAGAAATTGTGGAGAGCCATGATTGCCAACCTTCTGAAGAAACATTGGCACATAGAAGACATAGCTAAACCATCAGGATGAGATGAAATAATTTTCAAAGCTCTTTTCTAAATAGCAGGAATTACCTTACATTGTTGGAAATTATGATATATAAATGATTTTCTTTTAATTTTGTAAAGTAAACAGTTGTCTAGACCCATGGTGTCTCACAGGCAGGAAAGGATTCAACAAAGAGTTATTAGCAGTGAATCTTTTTTTTATTGAGTCTAAGTATATGTGAGTTAATACATACAGTGCATATAAAGTATGTATACATAAAAATATTTGTATATATGTACATGTCTCATTACGTATGTACGGGTTAAATAACAGGGTAGGACTTGGAGACCCTGTCCTTAAAAACAAATCCCAATGAATATTGATACTTGAAAAGAAAAAAGTATTACTAGACACAAAACTTAAAAGGTATTACCAGTAATAAATAAATAAAATTTAGTTGACAATAAATGACCCGCAGAGGTTGATATGCCATAAAAACAAAACCAACCAAGCGACGTATGTAGGAATTTTTTTTTTTTTTTAAACAATTTCTTAGTAATTTCTCAGTACTTCAACTGTCTTTTCATTCTTTTATTTTTCTCTTTCATGGATGCCATCTTCTTTGGAAGTTTGTTAAGACAAAATGAATGGCCTTTTAAGTTTCCTCTACATGAATAGAGAGTTCACTTTTTGAATAAGAATTATGAATTATGCGTCAGGATTTTAGAGATACTTAAGTAGGGCATGGTTAAAAAAGGTTGGGAACCACTGGTTTAGACCTTGGCCAATTCACTTTATACACATTGCCCATATGGTGCATTTCAACTGGTAATAATGAAATGTGAATTCAAAAACTTTTATATACAACAATCAGGACAAACCTTGGACACAAAGATTTCTCTTTCCACGAACAGCTTTTTCCTCCACTCCTCAAAAAACTGGGTCAACAAAATTTCTCCCTACTTCATAAGATTTTTTTGTAAAAATTTTTATTAAAAGAAACACTTGGAAGGGAGTGCTTAAAGGTTTTTAAAATTTCAGTCAAATCTAGATCTTCTGGCCTGTATGGAATAGTTAAAAAAATTGTACTTTTAGAAGAAAGTAAAAAAAAAACTGCTGGCTTTGTACAGAACAGTTGAAACATTTTGAATATGATTGGGGTGTGTTTTTTTTGATCTGCCAGATTCTCTGACTTTTTAGCAAAAGAAATAATAGAAGTTCTGATTATCATACTCAGCTCTGTCTACCCAGAATCTAAGACATGATTTATCTACCATCACTAATCAAAGAAACAACAATTATGCCATAGTAATTGTTACATTTTTGTATACACAGTCTATACACTGAGACAGTTAACAAGTCTAAAATCTTTACTTCACCTGTAGGTAAAATGATAAGGTTTCTTAACTATATTTAAACTTAATTGTTTTTTTTTTTAATTCTGCAAGTAAAAATTGGGATATGTCCTCAACATCAGAAAATAATTTGAGGAAATATTTTCTTATATGCACATATATATATATATATATATATATATATATATATATATATATAGCATACGAAGTGCTCGTGTCAATAAAATAGTGCTCAACATAATAACAAAGCTATTAAGTATATATTAACAAATATACATATTATTCCTCACCGGTAACAATTCTGATTTTTACACACAAGGCAATCTTTAACACCTGAAGATTGCATGGTGCATGAAACTGAGTTGTGATATTGGTAAGACAAATATGCATATTTATTTATTAATATATAAATAATAGCTTTGTTATATTAAATTGACCACTATTTTATTAACACAAGTACTCAACGTGATTTTATATATATATATAGAGAGAGAGAGAGAGAAAACAATCAACTTAATATAAAATAGTGCATACACATTTTGTCCTTTTCAACCTCACTTTCAAACAATTCAATGAAAAAAAACAAAAAAAAAAACAACTATCTTCAAACAGCTTTAGAAGCACAAATAAAAATGAGAAGCTATATTAATTTTGAAAATTGAATTTCATTTTTTTGATAGTGGGGAGGGTAAATGACAGACATCAATTATTTTAAAATATTTTTTAACATACTTGAAAATCTGTCTGAATTTATCCAGTTTTAAATTATTATACACTCATCTATTAAAATGATTTATTTTAGTTGTTTAGTCAAATGTTTCAGCCATAGTATCCTCTCATCTTTAAGAATACTGTATTTGGTAGTTTCCTCAGAATTTTGAACTAAACACCTTTTTCAATTCACAGTGTTTTTTCTCATACTAATATTCCTATACGTTAAATCATGTTTTGCTTTTTCTATTAAAAGAGTATAACTTTCATAGCAGGAACTAAACTCTGAGAACTACATACTCTTAACCAATACTTTCAGCAATTGTTTCAGGGGATATAAAATAAATAAAAAAATAAAAAATAAAAAAAAGTAGGTTAAGTACATTTAGTTACCTGGTGATTAAGAGTTCAATCCCAGGGCTAAGTAGTAAAAGTCAAATGGTTCAGTAGAAAAAGAAAAAGGAGCAATACATGAATGAACTAACTAAAACAAGATATTTCCTCCCATAGATAATGGAGTGGGAATAATCTACCCATCATGGATTGAATAAAGGATCAGTTAAATATTTTCAGTTTTACCAACTATGAGAGACAGAAAGAAAGCAAAATATTACAATGGCAGAAAATGTAACTATAGCAACCAAAATAAGGACAAATCTGAATGGGTCAGAGTTTAATATTGTAATAATCTATTCAAAAATATGATTACACATCTATCTGAAAGGTTACAGTGAATTAATGACAGATTGCTATCATAAATATTTGATTAACATGTATACATGTCAATCATTTAATCACCTGATAGACAAGAAATCAATATATATTTGTAATAATATATCAATAGCAAGCACAAGGACTGCCTAATGGCCAAGTTAGTCACATATTTTTAACCAATGGCAGAAGTTGGATTCGTTTTTCATAGCTATCAATCTTTTAAAGCTAGCAAATATTTGTGGGGAGATAATGATTTTCTAATTTTTTTTTTTAATCATTTCACCCCAAGCAAGGCAGTAATTTCACTAAGATGCAAGGAGTTACTGTAAGTGAAAGAGAATAAGAAGACTTTAGTAAAGAAAAGACAATAAAAGAACAGCATTCAGGAAGTTAGATGGAGATTGGCATTGCATTTAAATTTTTGAAGATTGTAGGTAGCAGGGATGTGCAACCAAAAGAATTTCATAGATGAGAAAAAAATTATTAGAATAGAACATACAGTTACATCTAAATAGTTCAAAAGTAAAATGGTGAGACCTAACTGCCAATCTAGTAGTATGCTTCAATTCATGCAGTCAAGGCACCAAGGAGGAAAACTTATTAAAACAATTGATATGAAAATATTTGTAGAAAAAAACACAGGGAATCTACGTCATGGCAGTGGGAAATAACTAAAATCAGGATGCCAGGTCAGAATCAATTACATTACAGACCCTTCTTGGGATTTTTATAAGAATCTTAAGATATATAGTAGAAGCACCAAACTATATATGGCAGCAGTATTCTATGCCCAGAAAAATGGAAGATTTATAAATGTGCAATAAAGATTCTGATGAGAAAAATTGACACTGAACCAACTTTCCTAGCAGTAGACCTAGCAATTGATTCAATATAATCATTCTACTTCATGTCAGTGGAAAACATAAGTTCAAGAAAACAGAGTTGGAGGTTAGCATCAGCTATACAGAAGAAAGAAAAGGTTCTCTATGGTGACAAGTCCTACTATTTAACTCATAGCTGAAGGAGAGAAAAGTTGAATTCATACCATTCTCAAAAGTGAATATAATGAATACAACAAGAATTGGAACTCACCTCAGAACTGATCATGCTTGATGTTGCTCAACTTTGGTAATCTGGCAAGAAGAATGTTGAGTTTTCAAGATAGACCAGAAGACTTTTTTTCAATTAAAAAAGAGGGTCTAACACAATGTTCTTCCTAACTTATTGGTCCTTGTATCAAACTGTACTGATACTGGTCCTGACCTAGCAACTCAACTTCAGTCTCTTCAACTGGCATAGTGTGGCTTCTGTATTTTTCTATACTTTCATGGTAATTGTTCTGACGAACTTTGCTCTTTGGTACCTCAGCTTCATAGGTACCATCATTTTACTGCTGAAATTGCTATATATAACCATAAGTTCTAAGCCAATATTCTCAGCTTCTTGCTTTCCTGTAAACAATGATTTCATCAATTTTTTTTTTTTTAATCGTATCACCCCGAGCAAGGCAGTAACACCACTGATGTGCAGGGGGCTACGTAATAGTGAAAAGATTGGAAAAGAGAAAGCCGGAAACCACATCCTAAACAGGGAACAAGGGATGAGCCTCTTAACCTGTTCAATAGATTTAAATGCAATATCAATTGTCATCTTTTGTCTTTTTGAATCCTGTTCTTTTACTGTACACAATAAGATCATCTCTTCATCAAAGTAACATCTTAGTGGTTTCATCACTTTGCTTGATGTGAAATGATTAAATTTTTTTTTAATTAAACAAAATATTAAGATATTAATAAATAGACAAAACAAAAATGTTTTTCAAAGCAAAGACATTTGAAAAACTGAAAAGACCAAAAGTTAACATTTTATTCAGACAATCTAAAATATGGTTTTAATTTTTTTTTTTTTATTTTCTACCCTTAAAAGTTAAAAAAAAAAATCTTAACTCAGCCATCAGATATAACTTCAGTCAGTCAAGTGCCATACATGAAACACACTTGGGCAATCTATGACTGACTGAGCAGAAGATTATCGCGCAGTAGGTTGCCATTACTTTCTGTGGTAGACTGGTTGCCAGCCAAGGCTATAGAACCCAATCTATCCTGTTATTTGACCCATAGCTAGAGGGAAGCGACGGATTAATACCTTTCCCAAGGGTATTTGCACGTATGTGATTGCAACAAATTCAATTGGAATTCAAACTCTGCTCCCCAATTTCTCGTTCCGAGTCACAACATACATCCTTACTTTTAGTACTGTTCAGTTATTGTTCACTATCTTCATAGTCTAATGACACACTGCCCAACCCAGTGATTAAACTCACAATTACTCAGTCAGTTAAGTGCCATCCCTGATACACACTTGGGCAATCATGTCTCTTTAGATCATTGACTGACTAGGCAGAAAATTTTCCCACAGTAGATTGCCATTTCTTTCTGTGGTAAACTGGTTGGCAACTAAATCTATAGAACCCAGTCTGTCCTGCTATTCAACCCATAGCTGGAAGGAGAAGAGATGTATTAATATCTTTCCCAAGCATATTTGAGTGTAAGTGAATGCAATGAATCCAAATGGAATTCAAACTTGGCTCTTTGATTTCTCATATCCATTGCATCACAACAAACATTACAATTATTAAGTCACCAAATTCACAAACTAACACTTTAATCCACTAGGTTATGCAAAAGTTAGATTGAAAGGGTTAAATCAATCAAATGATAGTAGCAATGGTCATCAGTGTAAAACTTTTAAAATTAGATGATAGCTTAAGATACTAATTGCATTATATCTATGAAAATTTTTGAATTTTCTTGAAATGCCAATTACAATATAAAATATTTCAAAGATTGTATGAAAACATTCAAAAATTAAAATTCAGGAAAATATTGCATTTGTTTACTTAGTGGTTCTTCACGCAAGTGGTAACACTCCCTGAAGGTTGCCTATGAACATTTAAGATGACAGTAAGTTTTTAGAAGAATTAGTTAAACAAAGTTAAAATAATCTTAACAGGAAACTAAAATGAAGTAGTTGGACTAAGTCACATTTCATGCATTTATCATGTTCACCCATATATTAACATTTTACATTTATTTTAATCATTAAACAGCAACTGCAACATTTTTTTTTTTTAATCATATCACCCCAAGCAAGGCGATAACACCACTGATGCGCAGGGGGCTACGTAAGAGTGAAAAGATTGGAAAAGAGAAAAACTGGAAACCACATCCTAAACAGGAAACAAGGGATGAGCCTCTTCACTTGTTCAGTAGACGAGGGTGGAGTGTGAACCAGGCGATAGTTTAGTCTATCTACTCCAATTAATACACTAGCAGTATAGCCCGGCGTTGCTCGGGTGTAATGAAAGCTTTAAAACTAATCCATGGTCCTGAAGCTCAGACTCTTTGGACGTTGGCACAAAAGACTAAAAAGTTTCCAGTTAAAGCGAAACCGTAGACTGAAAGAAAAATGAATGGATGTAAGAAAGCAAAAAAAAATCTGCAAGTTGAAGGCCAGGTGCTTTTCTGGTCTGTCATGGAGACATCCATTTGGCTGTTCTTGCGCAGCTTACTTTCAATGAACAGTGCTATCATAATAAAACACGTGACAATACCTCTACCCCAACTGGCGGTGCAATTTTAACAATTGCGCAGACTAATGCTTCCTTTCTAAAAATTGAGAAGCAAAGTTTAAAAACCATTGATTTAGAATAGGAAAGTTTCACTGTGTCTTTTTATCATATAAAGTGCATTCTGGCAACAATACCTTGTTTTTACTCAATTCTTGTTTTGTAGAATTATTTTCTTTTCTGGACAAAGTGTTTAAAACTATCCAACTATTCTTTTAGCCATAATCAAAGATGTTTTTGTTTAACAAAATATATAAATTTTATTGTGTATATCTATAGTGATGGGATTGTTTCTTTGTATTTTTCTCTCCAAACAGAACATTATGGCCATGTTCATAGTTGATATTGAATAATTGTTTTTTGGTTTTTTTTTAATTCAGTCAGCCAATTGCCATACATGATACACATTTGGGAGATCATGTCTCTTTCAAGACATGACTGACTAGGCAGAAGATTTTCCTGCAGTAGGTTGCCATTACTTTATGCAGTAGACTGGTTGCCAACCTATGCTCTAGATTCCAATCTGTCCTGCTATTCAACCCATAGCTGGAGAGAGAATACGCACGTATAACCTTTCTCAAGGGAATATGTGCATAAGTAGATGAAACAAATTTAACTGGAACTCAAACTTGGATCTCCAATTTCTCATTCCGAGCTGACATTCATTACACCACAATACACATCTTACATTTTACTAGGTAACCAAAAAAAAAAAAAAAAAAAAAAAAAAAATCTTTGCTACTTTTTATTTATTTGAGAATAAAAAAAAACACTTCATTGGCATCCAGAACATTTTGACAACTTGATCCCATCTGCACAGTGTTCTGGCAATAAAACAGCTGTCTTGGATGCAAAGAAGTCTCAGTGTCTGCTGCAAGTCTGCCTCATTTCGTGAAGGATTTCCCATAAATATGGTTGTCCAGGGAATGGAAAAAGTGGTAATCTGTTGGTGCAATGTCTGTGAAGTAAGGTAGATGGCACGATGTCTCCCATTCAAGTTGTATGGTATCCCTGGATATCTACATCACATGAAGACTGTCATGGAGGAACAGTACAACCTTGTGATTAACCAATGCTGACTTTTTCCGCTTCAGTCCCTGTTGCACACATTCTAACTGCTGTAAGTACAGGTCTGCAGTGATGGTTTGGCCTGTTGATCAAAGCTCATAGTGCACCACTTGTTGACTAGTCCAAATACAGAGCACAATCATGGTGACAAATGGCATGCTTAAGAGTGTCATACACTTTTCATCGCTGGTGTGCATGTTAGGTATGTTGCAGTGCCAAGAAAGCAATGAAAAACAGGTTGTCAGTCATTGTTGACTGCTGGCTTCTAACAATTTGTGAGGGACCCACTTGCTCAACTTCTATGCCTTTCAAACCTGAAAGCATTTCGCAAGGTGACCAGAGATTTGGCTGTATGACAGCTTTCAGAGCCTCATCATCACAGACAATTACTGACAAAGGGACAGATTTCCAGAACTGAACTTCTGGAGCCAATGTCTGGTGGTGCATCCACTCATAGCATCAAGGGCTTGGCCTATTCACTGACTTGGTGTGGCTGTGGACAAGCCAACCTTAAAGTCATAAAACAGACAACCCCATATTTGTTGAGATTTCCATATCATTTTACGTCATCTTAACACAAATTCATGACATTTTATTTTTTAAATATTTTCATTATGTTACCTATTTCATGTAAAAATCTATTTGTTGTATATAAAAAAAAAATTATTTTCCAGCAAAATTGTCCTCATTTAACCAGAAATAACAAATTCTGTTGATTTTATAATTATAGTACTTTGTGGTACAGTGGATATTGACTCAGAATAAGAAATCAGGGAGCTGAGTTTGAATTCTAGTTGAATTCATTGCATTCACTTATGAGCAAATACCCTTGGGAAAGGTATTAATCTGTCTCTTTTCTCCAGCTATGGGTTAAACAGAACAGATTAAGTTCTATAGCCTTGGCTGGCAACCAGTCTACCGCAGAAAGTAATGGCAACCTACACCAGGAAAATCTTCTGCATAGTCAGTCAATGATCGAAAGAAACATGATTGTCCAACTGTGTACCACATAGGACACGTAACTGACTCACTGACTTATGTGAATATTAATCAGCATTTAAAGCGCTTTCTAAAGATATACAACTTGACCATATTGGGGGATGTAAAAATGATAACATATAGTAGCAAATAGCAAAATCTTCCATTTGGCCCAACTCAAAGTGTAATTCAAGCTTGTAATTCAAGCTACAGTCAAAACTCCACCACAAAATTTCGTACATATCTTGCCATAAAAAAGACAAATTTAAAAAAGAAACAAATATTAAAGATAGGCTTTTTGAGAAATTAAAGGTTACGGTCAAATGATCTTATCTGACCTTTAAAAAAAATAAATAGATCACCTTTTTGATCTGTCAGAGTACTTAAAAATGGTATATAATTTAGCTTTGTAGGTTAAAAAAAAAAAAGAAAAAAAAAAAATCATATTTGATATTTAAATTTTGTGACTATTTTCCAAATTTCACCTTTGTGACTAGTTGAATATAGGGATCAGAATCCAACAAGATAGAAGAAAAAAAGAACAAATAGGAAAAGTATCGCAATCTAACACATTTCATTTTTATTATAGCTTCTTCAGATACTGAGAGAAAAATAAAAGAAAAATACTGGCAGAATACTAGTATGTTATGATTTTGAGTTATGTATGTGCATGGAATATTTTAGTTGGCAAAGGCTATAATAGTGTATGTGTCTGCAGAAATGCTTGTCTGTGTAGGTTTATGTTGGACAGTAATATTAGTTAATATATGTGCATAAGTATGAGTGTGTTTTAAGACACGTGGCATGTGTATTAAAGCAATGGATAATTTTTAAATATGTGAGGAATATTTTGGAAAGTAAAGTCTAATAGCATATATGTGTGTATGTAGAAACATTTATCTGTCTAGGTATATATTAGACGATAACATTAGTTAATATAAGTATGTGTATGAGGAAAATCTATAGATGCCATTTCCATATAGATCAATGAAATATAATGAGATGTTTCAATGATTTTGTATTTGCTTGGATATTTTATATTTACTTTATGTGTGTGTACAATGACAGGAATGCTGTTGTCACTTCTGTGTGAGTCACAGAAATGCAGCAAGATGTGATAAATTCGTTTTGGTTAGAATTTTTTATTGAAGATGGAATTAGTATTTCATTTATTTTTATGTATTAGGTAAACATAAGTTAGATTCATGAAGAATAGATCTGTAGAAAGATGGTGATGTAATGTTTTGAGCAAGCGTTTATACTTGGTAGTTATACTATTATGCTTTCAAAATACTTTCTCAAACAGTTTTGTTCTTTTTTTAATTAGGATGGCATTAGTGAAATGAAAGTTATGTTCTATATCGTTTTGATGTAAAACAAGAGAGAATATCTGTCTAAACACAAGTCTCATGTTTGTAAATGTGGGATTTTAGATCCCGTTATGTTTTCCCCACATAAACATTTTTTCACTATAGAAATTTTATGATGAATTACAGCATTAGAAATGGTGTTTGGTATATTTTTCTTCCTGATTACATCACCATTAGTCTTGGAGGTGGTGGTAACAATCCTAGTGTTAGGAATGGTTAATTTGTTTGCGAGTTTAGTTAAAAGGTTGTTAGAAGGCAAGATTATGAAATCTGTGTAATTTTTGCTGGAAGTATCCATTTTTTGAGCTTTCTGGATTTTGTAAGTTCATTTTTAGTTTTCTTCATTTATATATTCAGGGTTACATATTCTAAGAGCTCTAAGGTAAAACCCTATGATTAGTCCAGACTATCCTTTGGATGTGGTGGGAAAGAAATCGATTTGTTGGTTTTTGTTTGTGGGTTTTCAGTAGAATTTAAAATCTAATTTATGTTAAGACATTTTGTGATAGGTATATTTATGTATAGGGATTTGTCTAAAGCCATATTCAGTTGAGTGCCATACGTGATACACGCTTTGGGTGATCATGTCTCTTTCGAGACATGACTGACTGGGCAGAAGATTATCCTGCAGTAGGTTGCCATTACTTTCTGTAGTAGACTGGCTGCCGACCAAGACTGTAGAACTCAATCTGTCCTATTATTTAACCCATAGCTGGAGGGAAGAGACATTAATACCTTTCCCAAAGGTATTTGAGCATGAGTGAATGCAAAGAATTCAACTGGAATTCGAACTCGGCTCGCTGATTTGTCATTCCAAGTCAATATCTACTGTACCACAACGCACATCCTTCCATATTAACCATATTAACGTTACCTATTTTTTGGAGTAAGTCACTCAAGTATTTGATGTGTCGTGCTGATGGTACCTAGGAGTGGTGTTAGAATTTTAGCGATGACTATCTAACTTGTGGGGTGCCCTATTAACTCCAATTCTGATGGGTCTGTCAGGTTTATGTGTTTTGGTTAAACTATATAGTGTGGGTATAGTGGGATGATATTCTATTAATATAGACCAAGATTTATTTTCTAACAGGTTTTTTTTAATTTTATGTTTCAGTGTGTGTGTGTGTGTGTATATATATATAATAGTATATGGATTGATAAACAGGATAGCCACAGGTTTAAAATTTCTTATATTTATAGTGGAAGAGAGCTATAAAATATAAAAAAAAAATCATGCTGACTTTAAAGTTTTGTAAAGGCACAATCATGATGTCCTCACTCTTCGGGGATTATTTTTCAATATCATAATGGTGCCTTCACAAAACTTTGAAATCAACATGACTCTGCTGAGTTAATTGACAAACTTCTCCACATTAATCCTATATATAATGTAAGGGAAAAACAAAATAAAATAAAAAAATTTTTTTAAATAAAAGTTGGTGTGACCTAATACAAGAAAAAAATTTGTAACAAAGAAAAAACTACTTACACAGTAAATTAAAGTGCTCAACACCCAGACTATCTAGACAGAGCAAAAAAAAAAGCTTTACAACATCAAAGCTCAAAGGACAACTCAAATTGCTACTCAAGTTTCACACTCTCACTATCTTCAGGCAATTAGGAGATATATAAAACTATTTTCTTACAAAATTTTCAAAAACTGATTATTATATATGACGGATGTCTAAGAAGCTAATACAATTGTTTGCAGCAGTCTTTTCAATTCTCATTGGTCATACTAAATCAGAAAAATGAATAAATGAACACATCAATTTCAAAAGAGAAAGAAAATAAAAAGTTTAAAATAAGAAAAGTAAAAAAACAGCAGCCTAAGATCAATTAAAAATTAATCAATAGACTTTTGACCGACACATTCACAGAATAGAATATTCACTTCACAAAGAACAAGAATGCAAGGAAGGTTAACCAGACAGCTGACATAATCCAGTGAGAAAATATAGTTATACATATCTCGTGTGTGTGTGTGTGTGTGTGTGTGTGTGTGTGTGTGTGTGTGTGTATATAAAGTAATTCAAAAAGTCCATGGTTGTTTGATAATTAGCTGAATTTTCATTCAAAAATGTTCATTGTATAATGTTCCATTTTGTTGATTAATATTCAGCAGTAAATTAAGTGCATTGACAAAAGGAGATTATGCATAAAATAAAGGCTTCTCCTCTCAGCCAATAATAAGACTTATTGATAGACCTATATAACAGAGGGTACTGAATTTTGATCAGGCTGAGAACTTTTCAGAACTTCCTTGTGTATGTATACATGTATAAAAAGTAAATTAATAAGCCTAATGGGTTTATAAAAATAAAAATAAAAAAACAATAAAAGAAGTTATTGTTCCAGCCTAGATAAAACAATTGTATGTACAGGTTGTTCTTTTATGAAATGAGGAATTTTAGAATTGGACCAAACAGGTCACTGAACATAGCAGTTACTGTGCTGATACAAGTAAAAGTTGTTAATTTCACAAGTCTATCACACAACAGGAGGCATGATAGAGTAATGGATAGCAGCTCAGATTTAGGAATCAAAAAGTTGAGTTTGAATTCCAGTCAGGTTCATTACATTAATTTGTACATGAATACCTCTGGGAGAGAATACAACATCATCCCAACCACCTGTTATGGGAAATTAGCAGGACAGACTGGATCCTATACCCTTGGGTGGAAGACAACTCAAATTCAAAACCTAAGGAACCAGTGTACGAACCAAGAATGACACACCACTTTCCATGGTCTTCAGCTCATGGGCCAGAGACTGGAAAAGAGATGCATGTCAGTTAGCTATCTGAAAGCCCAATGAAAGGATCATGAAGAAGAATCAAAGTGTTTCTTCTGCCCTCAAGTCCCCACCCCCAACGATTGAAACAGACAAGGGTGTGATAATCACACAGGTCACAACCATTTTGACTTTTGTGATTTAAAAAGAAAATTGCTTACTGTATACACAAAGTACAAAATATGCATTAATATATCATTCAAAAATTATATGCACATAAAACCTCACACATGCCTAATACTTTCATATCAATTTTGTATTTTTTTTTTTATAAGAGAAATCTCTAATTATCAATTTCTCTATGTATTTTCTATGACTGTTGCCAAAGTGTTTCTTTGGAAATTATGACAGAACCGTTTTGAAAGTAGACAAGAGAAATTGTATTCTGCACATTTGCTACATACCCACCCACCCACACATTTACTTGCTCAGTTACACATCTGAAAGTACAAGCAGCAACTTGATCCAGAATAGACATTCAGCAGTTGATATTGACAGTATTTGAATACTGCAGATACATGAATATGCCCTGTTCATCCAAGCAGCAACATGCACTGAAGGAGACTTATTGGTGGTAAAATTTCGATCTAAGGATGGTACGCAAAACATGCAACAGACTACACTTGATTTTATTGCATCAGTGGCATCAAAATATCACAACCACATACAGATACTAAGCTAAAAAGATGTGTGTGTATAAACTCATCCACTAAGGGGTGAAAATGGGTATAGATTAAGTTCTATGTCTTACACAGATTAAATTATAACTGGTGGTTTTTGGACAGTCATGACCATCTGTTTACCCCTCTTGGTAATTTTGGTAGCTATGTGCAACACGTGTGAGCATGCTGGCTAGCAAAAACAGTCTTAGGTTCTTCTAGGTGAAAATAAATAAACTTGAAATGTAATACCTGACAATTGTAAGTCTCTATATATGGAACTGATAGCCACAACACTACAGAAAAACAATTTATAATATGAATGCATGTGTAAGTATTTAAAATTTTTTATATTCATTAGAGAAAGGTGATCTGTATCAGAGAGAGTATTTATAGATATAACAGTGTGGATATAAGAATCAACACTCTCTGGTAACCATCAGTTTCATGTCTCAATGTGATCTTAAGTTAAAATCTACTAAACCAACATAGTACGTGAAGCCATGTTCATTTTAAACTTGGGACCCTCAACAACAAAAAAGCTCCATCCATCTCTTGACTTCTATTTCATTTCTGTGAAAATTATCAACACTAAAAATATTTTGCCCAATATCAAACAACTTATTTGACATCAGAAGAAATTCTCATATAAATAAACACCTAATGAGCCAGACAGACTTACCTAGGTTTCACCTAAACGAATCATCAGAGAAAGCTGGCTAAAGAGGAAACGAATAGGAGACGCTAAACACAGGAAGGGGTAGTAACAACTTTATTGCAAAAATATATTTTTAATTTTAACTTTTTTAATTATTAATAGAGTGGGTGAAAGGCAAAGACGAAAAAAAAAATACAAACCCACAATACAAAAACCTAATCCAACAACCAAGGCTTTCTATGCCTACATTTATTTAATATTTCAGTCTTGGAATTCAATAGATTATTAGTTTGTTTATATAAAGCTATAGCTAGTTTTTCCTCTATACATAGCCTACAAAATTGCTTGCCCGCTTTATATTTAGCACATCTCTTCAATATCTCCCATTTCAAGATAGGGTCTTTATTAAGTTCTTGTTTAATGGTCCATATGTGAATAGATAAAGTAGTGCTATGTTTATACTTTTCTCTATTAAAGCTACTAGTATGATTGTAATATCTTTTTTTTAAATTATCTTAAGTAGCTCCTATGTATACTTTGGGGTCAGTGTCCTCAGAGTTTTTATAAATTTTAACTACACATTCTTGCTGGCATCTACCCTGTAAGGGACAACTATTCTTAAGCTTACAATTACAACTTCTTGTGTCAGTACACGTATCAACCCTAACTTTTTTCTTATTAAGTCAACTAATGATTTTCTCCAAACTTGGAGTACGACAGTAACTAAGTTTAACATTGTTTTTGTTAAATATTTTATACAACTTATATTACTCGTATCAGGGTTTTTTTCTTTAGGCTTCGTGCTGATCTCGGTCTGAACTCTTGATTGATATTCATGTACTAAGCTCTTTTTTTTTAAACCATTTTTTTCCTTCTTTCGATAGTTTTTGAGGAAGGTTTTTCGACACGAGTATAATTTTTACAATCTCACTTACACTATTCCTGATATGCACACTTTTCCCATAAACATTACATGAGAGAGAGAGAGAGAGAGATTAGTAGAAATTTTAGATAAAAAAAAATAAGTATTAGCCATGTCAGGCTACAAACATATTGATCCATTCTTGGAGACAATCAAGAACAATGAGGAAAGGGATGAAATTAGTTTTCAACAGAATTCTTTCAAAAATAAATAAAAAATGAAACAAAATAAAAATACAATTTTTTCCCCTATTAATTCAATTACAGTTATTTCATATTCACTCACTTTCCCATGAATTCTGATTTACTATTAATTTTTTATTTTACCCTAATAATAAACACTATCTTCAATAGATTATCATAATTTCTTTTTATTTACATACTGCAAGATTGGTACTATACAGATTTAAAGATAAGTATATTCAATTCTTTGGCTTTCTTTCTGAAAGCTCTCTATAAATATGTTCAGAAGATGATTCAAGAGAGCAGGTACTTAGATCTTTTGAAAATATTAATTCTGACAGCTGACTGTAGACATGGTAAGCCAGCAAGAAAATAAATGTCAGTTTATTTTGCAACAAAATAAGATTGAATGCTATTGTATATTCAGCATGACTAACACAAAAAAAGTAATTTTTTAAATAAAATTAAATTAGAAAGAGAAAGAAAAAAAAATGGCAAATTTTGCTTTATACAAAAAGAAGCTGAAAAGTCACTGGTCTGACCTACTTTCTAAAATTTGACCTTAAATATCAGAAAACTTTGTAAAGACTTCTTGCTCCAATCAAGAATTTTTCAGCACAAACTTTGCATGGGTGTTAAAAAAAATTAGACAATTTGTACCCATTTTGAAGGTCAGCTTAAAAGTTTATACCATATGGTAGACTAAAAGACATGTCTCTTAGTCTACCAACTAATGTGTCTACTTACATTTATATCTTGGTGAAGTTATGCACTTTTTAGCTGCCCACAGTATATTTTAAAATATTTGTCTTTAGTTGGTACATTAAATTTGTTATAATAAAACAGAAATCATGAAGATATCATCCAGAGTAGATAGACAAGCATATTGTCTGGGTCACACACCTCCCCAGTTTTTTGAACAGGTGTAGAGTTTTATGGCTTTTCTGTTTAGGATTTGGTTTCCAGTTCATCCTAAAAAGTCTTCTCATTCTTTTTAATCCTCAATAGCCCTTTGCATGTTAGTGGCATTATTGCCTTGCTTAGTATGAATTGATATAAATAAATAAATACCCCCCCCCCAAAAAAAAAATAAAAATAAACACAAAAACAGAAACAGTTCATGTGTATTAAATATTTTCAGCTTTCAACTGATTTCAAACATTATCAAGAATTAAAGTCCTGTAACAATTTTCTATTTTAAATATGTGGCATTATTTTTAATTTCTGAATATATTTAATGCCATGTGAATATGATGTTCTAATCTGATGCAAAAGATTTGATTGTATTGAAGTTTTTATTATTCACTAAATTAAAAGTTATGATTTATCTTATAAAAAAATTTACAGGTGTCAATTACTATATATAAAGCTTGATGAATCTATAGATCATTTTCATAGCTATTCCACCTTGTTTATAGTTTGAGTGCTTCTGATTACAGTAGAATAAATTAAGAAAAAAAGAAAGAAAAAAAGAAAGAAAAAAAATCAATAATGGCTTTACAAATTGTTGAACAAATAAATTTTTATTATTTAATTCTTTATAAAAAAAAACATTTCAATGAACAATGCGGATTTGCATGACTAAACAATATGACAAGTCTTCCACAGTATAATATCTATAGTCTTTGGCTCAGGTGAGGCATAATAAATAATGCTATAGTGGCAATAATGGTATCCTTATTGGTTGATAACTATAAAACCCTATAGAACTCAACATAAACTGTACAATATTTTCACTGCTTGGTCAAGTGGCACCAGTGCTCAATTGGAACATGATTTGCTGCAATGTTGTTCATCATTGGGTATTACCATCCTTGTTATTGGTCCTGTTTTTACATCACCTGTAAGTGCTTTCAATTTTGAGATGTTGCTAATGTGTGCCCTGAATTTACATATACCTGGAATATACTTACTACTACTACTGTTGCTCAAAAATAATTCCGAACATTTACCACAACAGAGATAGAATGACCCTATTCTTTGGCTAAATATTAAATTTTATCATCCTCTCACTGTCAAAGCTATAATAATTCTTTACCTTTACACAATACTTGTCGTCCAACTTGATCCATTTCTACAAGTAGGGGAAGGACAATTGTAGAAATGCAATGCTGTCAAATTCAACTTCAAGTTTCAATTTTAGCATAATTGCAATACAATAGCTTTAAGTTTGTCATAAAAGAAAAATTACTTTTGCATATTTAAAGCAGGCTTCAGACATTTTAATGGCATACAGTCATTTAAATTCAGTTTCAATTACATCATGATTGATATCTGTTGAAAGAGAAATTCAAACTTTGTAATTAAAAATCTTTCATACAAATATAAAAATTAGTTTGTTTTTTTTACTTAACTAAATGTTTTAAAAATCTTATTTAATATATATAAAAAAATATATTAATATACAGTAGGAGATTATGTTACCTATGAACTCAGTACAAAGATCAAGTGAGTATTGAGTCAGCTTTCTCTATTCATATGATAAAAGTTCAGTAAATTTTGAATGTCATGAGATAACTCAAGTATAGATGACCAAAAATGATATATAACCCAAGATTATCTATTACAAAATTATATTCCCAAAATTAAAACATCATCATATGATAAAGATATTAGTATTAAATAAATAGCATTAATCTTTCTCACTTTGACAAATTATGTATTTACAAATGCTCCTGCCTTTATGGCAGCTCATTTTTTTTTTTTTTTTTTTTTTGCCTTAGGATAGGCCATTTTATTGTGTTAGAATAATGAGCATTCAATACTTTTTAAAATATATTTGCCTGGGCAATAATGCCATGCGGACTTCTAATAATGCCAGGTAGCAGTATACACCTCGCCTCCAATATCATGTGATCACAAGATCACATGATATTGTGTTGTGTGTGCATTAGTGTGTGTATTTTTACAGTATGATTCACTCTGTACAAGGCCCGGGAGCTACTCAAGGTAGAGGGTTATGTTAGGATAGTTTATATGGATAGGAGGGAAAGATAACTTGACTACACTTGAACAGGTAAAGCTTATAGTCATTGGAGAAACATCCTCTTAAGAGTCTGTTTGAGTGGAACTTACTACTTGCTTATGGAATACAGAGGGAATGTGGATAGTTTACCACTACGCAAGTGGCATGGTGGGTCCTAGCCATGAAGGCTAAACATAGTGGAACAAAGAAATGTTTGTCTAAGTACTTTCCATGGTACTATATATATATATATATATATATATATATATATATATATATATGAACAACATTGCAGCAAATCATGTTCCAATTGAGCACTGGTGCCACTTGACCAAGCAGTGAAATGTTGAATTCTATAGGGTTTTATAGTTATCAACCAATAAGGATACCATTATTGCCACTATAGCATTATATATATATATATATATATATATACATACACACACAGAGAGTAGCAGCGATTTAGAAGATTGTGTGAAGCCAAAATTGCCTTGATAGAAAGGCATTTAACACAATTTGCCATTAATATTTTCAAATTTTTGCTTTTTTATATTGTTGTGATTTTCTTATGTGTGTAGGTATATACTTGTGTATGTATTTCCTATTTTTGTCAGGTGTAGAGTGCTAGTCATTTGTCGACACTTTTCAGCTTTTATCTTTCCTTTTTCTTCTATCTCTTAGAATTTTGTTATGTTCTGATTAATTTTTATTGTTCATAGAACTGTCATCATTTTTTAATGTTTGAATGTGTATATAAATGCATATGCACTCAGACACATATCTAAACACGTGCAGGGAAGTACGTACTTGTATACACACGTTTTTGTGCTATAATTATTAGTGTTAGTTGTAGAAGTTTGAATTTATAATTGGATTTTTATTATTTCGTTTTTTAATTTAAAGTTTGTTAGATTTATTGTAATTAGTGCATTAGGTGGTAAATTAGGTATTTGTTTATGTGCCTGCTTTTATCACAACAGATATTAAAAAGTGAAAATTTGAAAATAAAAGTAAATTGTGAATACCCCTAAAAAGTGGACAGAAAAAAAAATCAACTTCCAAAACACTAGAGTCAGGATGCTAAATGTAACATCAGTTAAATGACAATCTTGAGAGAGAGAGAGAGAAAGAAGGAACAAATAGAAAACATTTATGAATTTACTATGTTTTGCTTTTTATTTAACCTTCATCAGAAAATGAAATATGGAGAAATTTTGGTATTGTCATTTTTGTATTGCCTTCTCTTTCATTGTTTAAATAAACCTCTCATGTATTTATCTTGTTCGATATAATTCAGGTGTGTTTGTGCATCATAATTCTAGTTGGTCTATATGGGATTTGCTTGATAATGTGTGTACTTGTGCTTATGTGCACACATCTAGTGGATATTTTTATGTCTGTCTTGTAAAGTCCAGGTTGTTGATCAGGTGGGAGGAGTTTTATGTGGGAATGAAAAAAAATTTAGGTTACACTGGTTATGGCTGTAGGTAGATAAAGTGTGTTTGGCATATGTTTAGTGATGGGAATATATATTATTCCTTCTGAGTTATATTTTCAAAAGCCCATTATTATGGCTTCTAAAAGTTCAAGTGCATCTCCAGTTCATAGTGAAAAGAGAAAAGCTTTTACCTTAGAGGAAAATGCCAGGGTCACTTTTGACTCATAATTTTTTTTTTTTCACTTTACAATGGGCCCATCAGAACAAACCTATTGTAAGTAGAGAAGCATCTGTAATAGTTTGGAGAAAGCAGTTGTGATAAGCACTTTAGACCTCATACAATTTTTTCCCAGACTTTGGTGCACAGTAAGAGTTAGAAAGTTAGCCCAACAGGTCTTTGCTACTGAGTGACCTTCAATGTGTACTCCTAGTACTAGGGTCAGGAAATAGGTTAAAGTTAGTAGGAAGCTGTTTATTATAATCATATACAATATCAAAGAGTTAAACAAAATAAAATTTTAAAAAATTATCTGCCTATTATTATCAAAGTTACAAGAACATTCTATCACACAATATCATCTAAACTTATTTATAAATGGAACTGTTTGTGCGTGTGTGTATGTCCGTTACCTATAGACTTTGAAACGGCTGAACCGATTTTCTTGAAAATTTACAGTTGTACTATAAGCATCTGTGAGTGTTCTTAGCTAGGTTTTGTGTCAAGGTTCCCCCGATAAATATCGAAAATCAATAATAATTAAAAAAAAAAAAAAAAAAAAAAAAAATCGGGTTATAGAAGGAGTGGTCCGATTTTAATAAAATTTGATACACTCATAGACAAAGACATAAGAAACGATATTCACAAGTTTCAAGGTTGCAGTTCTTACAATAGTGCAGAAAACTCAATAAGATATCTACCTTGACATGTACGCATCGCTCATTCACTAATGAATAAGAGCACTCTGGCTATTGGGTGTGTATAATGATAATATACATGCTAAAAAGTCTGCCTTCTTCTACCGTAGAATCGCCGACTGATGCCACTTCGGTCAGGTTTCAATCCTAGGTTAAAAGCAATCGGAGTCTAACCGTACTGATGAGCTGTGATACAGCAAAACAGATCTGTCTGCGGATGACTATATATATATATATATATATATATATATATATATAAAAGGCAAGATGTTTGTGTGTGTGTCTGTTTATCTGCCTGTATGTCTATATTTTTTTTCAGCCCTTTTATTTTAGTTTTTGCTTTAGGTTTGGCTCTAAGTAGGTATAATTATAGTTCTTAGTCTCAGCCATGATACCATTTACTCAGAGGACTTATTTAGCCTTCAAAATTCAGTTTACAACAAAAAAAACTTATTTGATATCGATACCAGGAAATCAAAATTTGACTTACATCCATTCATTTTTCTTTCAGTCTATGGTTTCGCTTTAACTGGAAACAACTATTGCTTTTTAGTCTTTTGTGCCAACGTTCAAAGAGTCTGAGCTCCAGGACCATGGATTAGTTTTAAAGCTTTCATTATACCTGAGCAACACCGGGCTATACTGCTAGTTTATAATAAATGCAAAACTAATTTTAACCAGTGCAAATTTCAGTTTTCCTATTTTACTATTCTCATTAATTTTAATTCTTAAGCTAATGACTGAGTAAGCTTATGGCAAGTTCTACAACAATAAGATTTATATTTAAGTCCCTCTCTTGCATCATTAAATATTTGAGTTCAACAACTTTAAAAAATATTGCAATAAGAATCAAATATGAATGTTTTTTTTTTTAAGAAGTGGGTACAAAGAAAAAGATTTGAAATTGACAACTTTTTCATTTCACTGAAACAACTGTTAAACACTTGTATCTTCTTTCATTTTCTCACTGAAACCAAGTAGTGTCTTTTCCTCAATTTTTGAATGATCAAACAGAACAGCCCAACATTTATAAGGTATTGGCAGGGTGTAACAGCCATGCAGACTAACAAAGGAAAGGACAAGTACAATTATAATAGGATTGTTCCAATTTTTATATTTTCTGCTTAATGTTATCTAAAAGATCCTTTCTTAAAGTGATTACAAACAACAGCTTCTGTGCAAATTTTTCCTCACTCCTTCATAAACTATTTAATAGGGTAGACAATTTTTTAACAGCAGGTTGTTGTTTTTTAATTTGATTTTTTACTACCTCATGAGTAAAGGGGCTGGAATGTTTAGGTTTAGAATTAGAATTAAGAAATAATGTCAGATTTAAAAATTCTATTGTTTAAAAATTACTTTATTTTTGCACCTAAAATGTAAACAAAGTTAGCCAATATAGACTTCAAAAAGTCCCAAGATATGTGCATTTCTCAAATAGAGTAAATGAGTTTTGCATTATTATGCTAACTTCTCTCCACCTAATTGGTTAAGACACACTTGGCTTAAAAATGGTTTCCTTAAAGGGAACACAGGTTCAATTTCTGTAGAAAGGCACATTTTTTTTCTTCTCCATCTATAGAGTCGGTCAGTCAGTCAGTTAAGTGCCATACGTGATACACGCTTGAGCGATCATGTCTCGAAAGAGACATGACTGACTGGGCAGAAGATTATCCCGCAGTAGGTTGCCATTGCTTTCTACAGTAGACTGGTTGCCAGCCAAGATAGAACCCAATATAGAACCCAATCTGTCCTGATATTTAACCCATAACTGGAAGGAAGAAACGGATTAATACCTTCCCAAGGGTATTTGCGCGTAAGTGAATGCAATGAATTCAACTGGAATTCGAACTCGGCTCACCAATTTCTCGTTCCAAGCCGATATCCAATGCACCACAACACACATCTATAGAGTAGTAGACAATAATTTCACTTAGAAAAAAAAAAAAAAAGACTACTCAAATATGTCTACCCATTAAATATTATGGTTATAATAACATATTTTAGAATTTTACTTGCATTTCTTATACTGCTAGGAAAGTTGGTTTGCCATTTTCTGTTAGAGAATTTTTCTAGCCAGAATCTTTCTTACACATTTATAAGTTTACCATTCATGATGTTTGGATGGTGGGGTCACAGTGCTTATGTTATTTATTTATAGATCCTTGATAAAATCCAAAGAAGAATCTGCAAGGTTATTGGTTCTAACTTGGCATCTCAGCTCTAGTCACTTTCCCACTACCATAACGGAGCTTCGCCATGATTTTTCTATAAAAACTTTCATGTTATTTTGACAAGCTTTCTGCTTCGGTATCATGACTTAACGAATTTAAGCACAGTATTAGATTTGCATCATGGTGCAATGGATATCGACTCTGAACAACAAATCAGGGAGCCGAGTTCAAATGCCAGTTAAATTCCTTGCATTCACTTACACGCAAATACCCTTGGGAAAAGTATTAATCCATCTTTTCCATCCAGTTATAGGCTAAATAATAGGACAGATTGGGTTCTATGGCCTCAGCTGGCAACCAGTCTACCACAGAAAACAATGGCAACCTACTGCGGGATAATCTTCTGCCCAGTCAGTCATGTCTCTTTCAAGACATGATCACCCAAAGTGTGTATCACATATGGCACTTAACTGATCAACTAGATTTGCAGCTAAATCTCATCATTTTACAGTTGAAATAGCTTTTTGCTTTCCAGCAAACTTTGATCTTCAAAAATTTAAATGTAATGTCAATAGTTATCTACTCTCCTCTTAATTCCTGTTGTTTTCTCTTATATTTTTTCTCATTCTCTCACTCAGCAACCCTTGCAGCTTAGTGGTTTTATTGCCTTGCTTGGGGTAAAATGATTAAATATAGTTAGGTATATCTGCTCATGATAGCAATAGATTTAGAGGACCTTGACAAGCAACATTTTCCTTTTCTTTATATTGACAAGAATTTTTCTTCTACCTTGTACTCAAGTTTCTCATTTTCACACAAATAAATTGTTTTCTCCATACCTTCAGAAAAGTCATTAAAATAAATAAAATATCCCAGAATTTTCATTATTTTTATTATCAGTAGTAAACAATATGAGGGAAATTCCCAAATAGAAGCGTTGATACTTTTAACAATTATACAATGAGAACTAACCTCCATGATTTTTTTTTTTACAAGTGTTATATAAAAAGCCCCTTCCTTTGGTTAAGCTATTTCAGCTTAAACCCATAACTTGGCCTCCACATAAGAGTTCATTTATTTTTAAACCTTTTCAAAAATAGACAAAATACATACTTAAAACTTTTTTTTTTCAAAGGACAGGCAAGACACTATACTTAGTATGAATAAAACATTTACCTAAAGATAAGTTATATTTTGAAATTATTTTCTCTAATATACTAAATACCACCATTTATTCTTGGACATCACTATCTTTGTGTACAAGTGCTTCTATCTTTCTCCACTGAGACTGGAGTGGGTAGGGAATTAACATGAACATACAAAATTAATTTGAAGAGATTTTGTTTCAAAATGAATTCAAATTACTTTCACCACCTTGTTTGTTACTATGCCCACAAATCAGAAAGATATTTTAATTATGTCTCTCCTATGAAAGATGCAAATTTAAAACAGCATCTGACCAACATCAGTGTCACTATCATGACTCAGCAGGAGAGTAGCAGTATGCAACACACTGTGCCTTTTCACTATAAATAGCCAAGATGTTTGCTAGGAAACACCGAAGTCTAGGGTTTAGAATGATCAACAATAAGAGTTTTATTAGCTTATTTGTGCACATCTGAAGCATATGGCAAAACTGACTAGTTTTAAATGACAAAGAAATAATTAAGCAACCTGAAAAATACAACCAAAAATAGATATAGCTTTTTAGGTTGAAAAACCTGAAGCACTATAAGAAAATGTTTAAATCAAGTGCTTAAGATGTTTTTGAGTAGAATTGTTTTTTTATTTTTAAGTCTACATAAAAATATAGAGAAAAAAGAGCTATGACACACAAGTACAGCATGAAATGGACTTAAGCAAACAAACTGGTTAGAATATAGCACAGATCTAAAAATGCTTTATTCGATGCCAATATCAAATACTGTATTTGATGACAATATTCAGCTGATGATTCATCCAAATTTATGTGTCAATATTTTAACATTTTCATCATTTACAATCATAATTTAATCCTTTATATTTGATACTGAGATTAACAGGAAGAGTAGTGTATAAAACAAACAATCTCATACTGGTAACTATTGTAACCCCAGTTATGGGTTAAAAAGGACAATAAACTGAGCTTGCTAGCCTTGGTTGGCATCAAGGCTAGGATTAGAACTATATTGGATTCAGATAATGGTAATTCAAAAAAGAAAATCTTGTGGAGAGCCATGAGCAGCTACATCCTAGATAGACTTTTTTTGTTTACTTATAGAGCATAAGAAAAAAATATTTATTAAAATCTTAAAAAATAAAATCATAATTTTTGGTTATATATTTTAAGTATTAATGTCAAATTTGTCAATGTCTTAAAATGCAAGAACAAAAACAAACATTTTATAGTAAGTGTCTATTTAAATTCATTCAAAACTATATACAGTAAAAAGATAAGTAACAAGATTTTTTTAGTCATTTTATTTTCCCTGACTAATCTCAATTACTACTAACCGGTGTATTCAATAAGTAACAATTTGAATTAATTACTTCATGTTAAGCATATACAATATGAAATAAAAAGAAATTGCCATGTTAAATCATATTTACTTTATTCCCACTTCCTTTCTGGACCTACATGTTAGAGTAGGATAGAGTATTAATTTTTTTTTTTTTCTCAAAAAAAAAAAAAAAAAAAAAAAAAAAAAAAAAAAAAAAATTTAAGCTGAATGTCAAGAAAGCTGTTTTTTTCATCAATCAGAAACTAAACAGAGCAGAAAATTTAAAAAAAATTAAAATCTTTAATAAAAAAACACCAATCATTAAATACTGCTAGATTTATATATTGTTTTGCATGAAAAGATCAATAGATATTTTTTTCTTTTTAGCTTATTCAAATGAAAAGAAAAAAAAAAAATGTTTTGACTATTATGCCCATTATACTTTTTCAGGTGCATGTTGATCTAGGTAATCATAATAGAATCTCATGCTGAACCCTTTATTAAATCTACATATACAGAGTGTTCTAAATTCCTTGAAGGTTACCTAGATGTACAGATATTAGGGGACCAGGTAACACAATATCTGAAACAGGATAACAAAGCTGGAGATATTAGTGTAATTGTAAATAACTCATCCCAAAAATTTTGGCAGAAATTTTTAAAAGATTAACATTTTAGAATTTCTGTAATTTTCATCAATTGCCATAATTAACTGAAACTATATATTCTAAACTACTTGATAAATATTTATTGCTATTTTATACGTAGCAGAGTGTACTATCAAGATTTGTAACAGCTAAAATGAATATCACATGTAACTAGAAGGGAAAATAATATAATCAAGATGATTTTTCTACAATACCTTAAACAAACCCCCATCTATAGCCAATATAGATTCATTCAAGTCCCAACATTGTGTATTCCTAAAATAGCTAATTCAAACCTAGCTATCAACACAGCTACCACCCATTTTGTTTTGTTAACTACATATCAACTCTTTATGGGTCATTTAATTCCAAAACTTAATATTCTTGGGAGTTTTTAAGTTTAAAAAAATGTTATTCTGCTTCACAATTGAATACATGGTAAATGATACTCAGCTTTCGTGCATATACATGTTTGTATGGACATAATTACTAGATGTGTGTTTTATGTTGTAGTCACATTGAAGTTACATTTTAGAATAGAGTTTGATTTGTTTAAGAAATTGTAGGATATTATATGAATTAATGTCATGAAAGAGTTTCATGTTGGTTGCTTAGCTGATTTTGTTTAGTGGCATATCAACCTGCATGTTAGTGCCAAAATCTAAATATTTTGAATGCAAGTGCATGCCTTCAACTACAGATAAAATGTATTGTTGGTCATTTTACTATAAACAGATATTATTAGTAATTTTACTATAAAAATGTATATATATTTTTTAAACTTTCAGTGTTTTGTTTTGGGATTCATTATTTTTTGATAGCTAGAGTCTTAACAGGTGCTGCCATTCCAGGTCAGCAATTAAGAGCTGTTATCAATCAAAAGGACTTCTCAATCAAGGTCGGTTATTAATTTAACTGTTTAAGAAAAAATAAAGAAGTGATATCAACTCAAATATGTATATCCACTAAAAATAATGTTTATAGTAATAAACATCACACTGTGAACATTGAGATAAAAATCCAGCAAATGACGCTAAGTTCTGACTAAGTGATCCACTCTCATAATCAAACTATCTTCTGATGAAATAGCTAATGATAGTTTAGATAAGGTTTTTACGTTGAAATTAATGAATTAAATTTATAAATATTGGAATCTGCTTACAGTAGAATACAGAAGTTTGCTAAAGCAAGATCTGATCATCACACATTTTTTTGTTCTTTTTAGAACAAGGAAAAGATTTGCCTGATTATCAATGAAAGTAACTCAGTAGCATTACACTGATAAATTATATTGCAATCAACAAAGTTGACTATGGCAATAAAGCATGTTAACAGGATCTTAAAGAGTCAAAAGTCCTCATTCTAAACAAATGATAGTGAACTAAGTAATTTAATGGTCTGAAATAACTTCTACTTTGACAGAAATCTCAATTGCCAAGGATAAAAAAATTGAAGATGTGATTTATAAATACTTCATAATAAACTGATTCACTAGATTAATCTAAATCAAGTCAAACAAAGTAATTTGCCGAGTTGAAAGTGAAAAACATAAGAATGTGGACATGTCAGGAAATGAATCTTAGAAATATCCAACCACATATTTTAAAAACTTGATATTTAAATTGCAGAAATTATCCAAATGAAAAAAGTAAAAACAGATTTTTCCATTTCTTTGAAGTGTAATTTGCAGCATTTTCTTGAATTAAAAAATAAAAAGATAAAAAATATCAAATTATTTCCCATGACTCATATTGCAACATGTCTGAACTGATAATCATTTTATGGTTAAAGCAAGCAATAACTTTTTTATTATAGTCTCAAACAGGTTTCAGGCAGTCTCAAAGGTATTTAAAATTATATAACATAAAACTGTGACTATAAATTTAATACAAAATTTAAATAAACAAATCTAAAAAAATTTCCATGCATAATAGATTTTAACAAGTACAAAAATTATAGCAAGGAAAGGTTTAAGATACATAAAATTCTCATTATATTAAGTTTTAATTAATTGAGTATTGTTTAGTAACATTTTATTCAATTTACATATCTTTTGCCAAACGCAGTGTTTTAATTAAAAGAATATGCTTTAAAAGTGTTGTTCTTGTAGGGAGGGTAAATCCCAAATGGAAATTGCCTTTACTTGTGGAATATTCCGCTGTAGTGCACAAAAAATTTATGTTATTCCGAACAGGAAGGTTTTTCAGACAGATCAAAATGCTTATCATGTGTAAGAGATGAGGGGAAAAAAAATATTTTTTTTTAAATCAAAAGAAGACCTCAGAAAAACAGTCAAATCTGTAATGACATATTGTCAGTGTAAGGGTATCAAATGTCTCCAACATAATTTGGTTGTAATTCAATGAGAAAACCTTTCATGCGAACAGGCTGGAAGTTGAACTGTTAAATTTTATTTAAACCTATAAACAGATTTTACATTAGTTTGGTTTGTTTTATGCCATATCAACCTCAATGTGTTATTTAATGCCGACAAGACTTTTACAATAGATTCGCATGAATAGAATGTGTGTTCTTTGCAAGAAAGTTTTGTAAAGAGAATTTTCTCAAGTCAAATGTATTGTTGATATATAATCTCCCCCCACACACACACCAATAACAAAAAAAAATTTTAAAAAGTACTGCTGGTCATGTTTTCTTTTCCAAAAAGATTATTGCTGGAATTTCTACTAGAAAAGTATTTTAATACTTTCATAGTGTTTTGACCCTAGTTTGGAGGTTGATTATTCATCTATAACTGGGACCCAAACAGTAATTAAGAGGTGATTCTATGCTCCACTAAACCTCCCAATTCAAAACCTTGCTGCCAGAAGTAGTTTATCATCATAACCAGAAATCATCATGGAGAGGAAGAGTACTACACTTCAGAGGTGCAGTTAGCAAATTCTGAAACCCCGGCTGACAGGGTGTGTGTGCATATATATGAGAAAGAGAGGTAAACTTATTTAAATACTAATTTGCAAAAAAAAAAAAAAAAAAAAAAAAAAAAATTACTCACTTTCATTTATTCAACATAGAATTATAAACTTTTCAGCTAACCTGATAAATATTTATGAGCATACTTAAAATTTTGAAAAGTCACAAACATTTTTGCTTCTGTATACATATAAATACTTGTTACAAAATAAAATCCTTGCATTTGCCTTGATAAAATCCCTGAAAGGATGGAATGCAGCAGCTAAGTTTTTTATTTTGACTTTATTCATATTGCCCTTTAACATATTCTGAAATTTTTCATATACAGGATGCGATGGATAAATTGTCATCTAAATTGCACAAAAATGAAAATAACACTGACATCTCATTTTTACCAAAATTACACAAAAATATTTTGAAATACTGAAAGGTAAATTTATTCAAAATTACTATTGGCTTCAGCCATGGCCTCCAGACAACTTTGGAATCTCCTACATCTTTTTTGAACAGTCTCCTTGTTTAAGTTGGTGAATGCTACCATAATCCTTGCCTTTAGTTCATCTCCAAGGACTTTTGTTAGTATCTTAGTTATCTTCGCACATAATCAAGGAGGTTGCAGATGTAAGGGCTAATGTGGTCACAGAAACTGTTTGAGAATCATAACTATGTTCTCCTGCTTGTGTGGCATGGTGCAGAGTACTGTTGCTAGACAAAGAATCTTCTAGAAACCACCCTCTTGACCCAGAACACCAGTACCTCTTGAAGAGGCAATGTAGGCCTCTGTGTTGAGTCTAAGGACTTGTGAGAAGATGAATATAGGCATAACATTGCCATCAATAGTGATGGCTCCAAAGACCTTCATAATCATCATTAGACTGATCTAACTCTTTTCGAATTCTCTGCAATGTCCTCAGATTGACACCCAAACACTTTGAAATGTTCATATTGGAGGTTCTGGTGCAAATGCCAAGCAGTACAGTATGCTATTTTAAAATTTCTGGCAGCGTGAATTGCATCATGATGCTCTTTTTCTCAAAAGATGCCCAACTAACCATACTATACTGTGCAAAATCAAAAACATGCATGCATGAAATTAACAATATAAAATGGCGACAATTTACTCATCGCTCTGTGTGTGTGTGTGTAATAAAAATATAATGCTGTATTTATGTGCTAAAGTACTCAATATCAGGGATAGAGTATGTAAATATAAAACATCCAGCAGCCGCAGTTTGCCTCATGCTGAAACACAATCTTCAGGCCACACAAACACACACAGAGAAACATTATCATGAAATAAATTGTGTGTGTGTGTGTGTATGTGAGTTTTTTTTTTTAAAAAAAAAACAAAGCTTACCAATCATTCATAGTTTATTTAAGTGAAACATACTTGTTAATTTTTTTTTGTGAGTAAATATTGCTAAAATGATTTTTCCAAATCCAAATCCTACTACTTAACCCATATCTAGGGGGAGATTAAATGGATTCATACATTTTTTATTGTGTGTAAATGAGGAATTTGAACTGATAACCTGATAAATGACAGAGGAAAGAGTGAAAAGAAAGAATGTAGGAGAGAAAGAGGAGAGAGAAAAAGTTGAAGAAATTAAAATCAGAGGAAGAGAGTTGTCATTGTTGTCAGCTCTGAACGAACAGACATTAAGAGGTGGAAGTCGTCATTTCAATATAGCAAAGATAGAAAGAGTTAGTGGGGCTTGTTAAAATGAAATTGTAAAAGACACAACAGGAAGGGCAGATAAATTAAAAGAGGAGAAAAAAACGGAAAGCAGTTGTAAACCTAATCAGGGAAATACTTGGGAAAAGAAGGACAATTTGTCAGTCATGATGCTAGCCACTGAACAGAATTCAGAGGAATCAACTTGTTACTTCTTCACATTATTTCTGTTTTTTTACTTTATTTGCACATTCAATTTCCTTTATTTTTTTTTTGAAGGAAAGCAGAAATTTGGCATGAATTCAAAGATAGTTAAATTAGAAAAATAAAAATAAATCTACAGATAGTTAATTGTCATACATGACACACACTTGGACAATCATGCCTCTTTCAATCCATAAACTAGGTATATTTTCCTGGCAGTAGGTTGCCATTTCTTTCTGTAGAAGACTCGTTCCCAACTAAGTCTATAGAACCCAATCTGTCCTGCTATTCTACCTTCAGATGGAAGGAGAAGAGATGGATTAATACCTTTTCCAAGGGTATTTGTGCATAAGTGACTGGAATTTGAACTTGGTTCTGATTTCTCATTCCAAGCCAATATCCATAATACCACAATGAACATACAGCTATCAAACTAAATGTTTAGCTTTTCTTGATAATTTTTACTCAATTTCCAATTAATATTTAATTGTTCAAAATTTAAAATAAGAGATGATAAATTTCCTGAAAGTTGACAATCAACAATTGAACATCAATATTGAAAAGTTCACAATCTAGAATCATCTTGCAGACTTCCTTATTGATTCCAACCTTATAAAAGCCGATCCATCTGCTTAACATTTAATGTGAAGAAGTAAAATACAACCTTGATAAGTTACCCATGCCATCAAATATGACTACATTTTAAATATATATTTTCTCTAATTTTTGTTGAACTCTGAACTTTCAGAGTTGTTTTTTTTTCCAACTCCTGGCTTCATACATTTTGGAACAGTAAGACACTATCATTTGGTATGAAATCACCTATGCAGTGCACCAGAAAGCTTCATCAGTGATGTTAATTCCTGGTATCAGTAGAAAAAACAATTTTACAAATGCCAACCTAATTAAAAAAAAATTCTTTATGTCAAAAATACTTTGATAGAAATGGTTATATTTTATCAACTATAAACATGTCAAAAACACTATATTACACCATCAACCTTTATCAGTATTTTTATCTACCACTATAGTATTTAATGTATACAATGCGGACAACAACAAAAACAAAAAATAATGCATACTAGACAAACACAAGTATTCATTATATTCTGTATCCGGCATAGAAATGTAATACATTTACACAAATAGAATATACACATGTATGCAAAGTTTGTTTAACCAATAACTCAAACACAAGGGAATTTTATCCATATCTCATTTTCTGATGAAGCTCTAATAAAAGTGAAACACACACACACACACACATATATATATATATATATATACATATAACGATGTATACATGTGTATTCAAACAGTACTTTAAAAAAAAAAAATTCTATCTCAATTCATTTCCTAAAAGCTTCATTCTGATATTTGTCCACTAAAATATTGATTCTGAGATGTGGAGGAGCCAAACACTTTTCAGCACACCTTTGCATATGATATTCCCAACATGCACAAACACTGCATTGATTTATATTATATATATATATATATATATATATATATACACACACACACACAAATAAATTATTGGTCAAGACCAATACAAACACTACAAATTTCAATGAGGAATAAATTTCTACTTCAGTCATTTGAGTTGTGATGAAGTTGTAAGTAGCACACCTACAATTTCAAATGACTAAGCATCTAACAAGATCTTTTCTAAAATTTGGTATTTAAAATAACTAAAAGAAAATATACAAAAAAAAAATCAGATAAAAATGATTAAGTTCAAGCCTATAAAATCTAAAAACATTAAGTGTAAAAAATAAAATGTTTTACAATTCCCATAAGCCTCCAGCAGCTTACATAAAAAAAATGTTAACATTGTTATAAAGATAAAATTGAAGAGAAAAACAAAAATAAAATTCAAGAGTGACTAAACCACGAAGGCTTTACTTAAAAGCTAAGAGATATAACTGGCTATTCTAGTAAATATTTCCAGTAGAATAGCTAGGATAAGAAAATTAAAAAGGAAGGATTTCCTAAGCCACGAGTTGAAAATTTTAGTATACACTTGAACAAAGAAGCCATTTGTCTATAAACCCAGACACCATATCAACATCCACTTTTCAATGATTCAAAAGTCAACATTTAGTTGTTTTTCAATTTCTATCTCTCCTAGGGAGAGATTTTCCTGAAAGTCTAATGAAAGCTACAGACAAACTCCACAAAAAAGTAAAATAATAAAAGAAATAAAAAATACATTCATGCAGCTGGAAACAAAATTTTGCACAATATATCAATGAAGAAATTTCTTTTTCCTTCTGCTTGACACTAGAATAGACATAAAAGCAAGCATCCATCATGATGCTTCTCAGTAAAACAAGTAACGAGAAACCAAAGATCTCGGTCAAAATCATTAAAAATTGACTTCCATTTGTTCTCGAAATCTATTTATACAGAACATGGTTAATGGTCAACCAAGAAAACGTGAGAGAGAGAGAAAAATGGAGAGAGAAACAGAATTAGATAAAAATGATTTTTATACAGCTTTGTATGTTAATTAAAGCTAAAACATTTTGGACTATAACTTGCAAGTGAAATTGTATTAATTTGAGGGCATGCTTTTTTTCTAGATATATGCCCTACTATTTAACCCACAGCTGGGGTGGAAGAAGAAGATGAATTTATATTTTTCCCAAAGATATTCATTCTGATATTTGTCCATTAAAATATTGATTCTGAGATGTGGAGGAGCCAAACACTTTTCAGCACACCTTTGCATATGATATTCCTAACATGCACATGTTTGTTACATTCACTTATGTGAATATAACAAACCCAACTGGGATTCAAATTTAGCTCTGATTCTTCACCCCAACCTGATATTCATTACACCACCTGAACATCCACTAGATCAAGAGAAAGAAAGCAAGGGAGAGGGAAGATATGACAAAGAAATTCCCACCTACATCAAACAATATTTTTTTCTTATTATTTTTCAGAAGTTACTGTCCTGTTTCATCAAAGTCATAGGACAAGTTATAAGCATTGCTTGATAAAAGAAAATTTGTCATTCTTCACTATTTTTTTTTTAACCCACACTTTCAGTTGACAGACAACTCACATCAGAAATGCTTGGTTAAATCTGTACAATTTCTTTTCTATTAAAATCTTGTCACACTACAATCAAGATAGAAAATGTTTAAAGAGACTAATGGAGGAAGCTATGTCAAGGCTTTAAGTGAAGTTAATGTGAGGAAGGACATCATAAAACTAATGGTAAACTTTAAACATACCACAAAAATACAGGGTGTCAAAAAAGTTTTTTTTCTCTCTTGACACCACTATTAATCTATAAATGTATTTCTCATACCCTGGTAATTTTTATTGTTTTAAAATGCTATTTTAATACATCTTAAACATAAGAAACTAGATTTGTACATCTTTTGTCCTTGAAAATTAACAAAAATGCTAAACACTACTTGTTTATTAGATTATTTATTTACAAGAATAATTTCATATTTGCAAGATTATGAAAATATGAAGCAAATACAATGCAATATATTATATATATATATTATTTACCATAAGTTCTACTTTGTATTGAGCACTCTTTATAAAAGTAAATGCAACAGTGGGTTTTAATCTACATGTTCTTTCATTTATTATTTACCATATTATAAAGAAATAACTATAAAAACTTTTTTTATTCATAAATTTATAAAAATGTTTTAATTACAGAAGAAAATCAACCCTTTGCAGGTTATTTAAAGCCAGATAATATTTTTAAATTGTAATTTTTTTTATTTTGTTGGGTGAAATGATAAAAAAAATTATCTAGTGATAGAAGTTTTACTAATTAACCTTAGCTGGGGGACAGAAAAAGAGGTGGATTCATACCTTTCCACCAGGTGAAGATTATAAAACCCAACTGTAATTGAAACTCAGCTCTCCAATTAACAATTCCGAGTAATTATCCCATGTATAGTATCTGGTATTCCTAATTAGCCATCCATCTAGGTACTGACCACACTCAACATTGCTTAACTTCAGAGATTGGTAATTCCATCACAAAACTCATTACAGAAATTGCAAGAACATCAGCCAGGACAGGACTATACTGTACGAGTTGATATTCTTGCTAGATAAATTGCACTCAGAAACAAAGAAGAGAGTACTGGAGTGTTATGCGATGTTTGTCTTTCAATATGGCAAAGAATGCTAGACAATCTCATCAAAAATGAAGGAAAGACTTGAAGCAACCAAAATGTGGTTCTACAGATGGATGTTGAGAATACTATGGACAGAACACGAGCAACTACAAGGTTTTAAAGAAGACGGACACAATGAAACTGATACTTATCAGGAAAAGACAGCTGAAATTTGTGGGACACGTAATGAGGAAAGAGGGTTTGGAGAACCTGATGCTCACGGGACAGAGGAGAAGAGAGAGACAAAGGAAAACAATGTATGACATGCTTGATAGACTTGAGATGGATGGAGGAGTAAGGATTCAGTGGGATAAGGGATATTAACAGCAACAAGGGATAGAGAGATGTGGAAGGCCATGATCACCTACACCCTGAAGGAACACAACATATAAAAGAAAAGAAGTAAACCATGAGAGGATTGTCCAGCATTGCACAACTAAATTTCACTACTTATGAGTTTTGGTACTACTTTTAAAATACACTGGGTCAACTTGAACTAATGATGAGAAAATCAATTTAAAATTTATTTAGTAGCGCTGGACTTATTAGCCCAATCTAATAAGCCTAGTAAAATGAAACAATTTAAACTTACAACTCCTGGTTTATAAGAGTACATATGATCATTAACATAGAAAAGCATAAAACAGTGAACACAAACTTATTGATTATATTGTAGTACTGAACAAAAAAATCTGACTAATGTTAATAAAGAAGTCACTTATGCAGAGATGCTGATAAGTGTGCATTCTACATCCCTGATGCATAAAAATCTTAAAGTATGCATTAACTTCCCCATCTGTAAATCCCAGTGATGCAACTAAAGTTTCAAATAAAAAAAGAGTAATACATTGTACATATTCTTTTAAATAATTTTTACTAATTCTTCCTTTCTTTCAAATTTTTCATTGGGTGGTGGGATGTGTCAGTGGCATGAAACAAACATCAATGTCGCCTTACCAGAAACTTTTTTTTTTATATGCCTGAACTCATTCAAGTTTGCCAACCACTACTTTAAATACTTGATTGGTTTTAGATTTATCAATTCATTTGGGAAGAAAAAATTTTGTTCTATCAATTTAAAAAGTTTTTCATAATTCTCAAAAAAAAAAAAATTATTTATTGAACCATGATTAAGTGTAAATACTGTTTTTGTTTTGTAATTCAAAAGTTGTTCTATCAATTTAAGTGAATCAAAAGGATTAATTTGGGGAGAGGAGAAGAGGATGACAACTATAGTCTAACAAAAAAAATATTAAGAAACTTTAGTTAGAACCCATTGAATTTCCCTAGGAAGACACCCAAATCACAACAACATGTAAGTCCTGAGGACCCACTACATAAAAATCAATCACCATCACTGTTTATGTTCTTCAAAAGCCAAATTACTTATTTCAAGAGATTTAGGTGAAGAAAAAAGAAGTTATTTGTGTCTGAATACAAAAAACCCTTGTCTATAATAATGTTACATTTAAAAGCTAAGTAAATTCACATGCATAAAAGCACAATGTGTATCCATATACAAATTATGATTGGATCAAAAGCTTAAATATTGCTGGGTTTTTTATGCTTTAAACTAGCACTTTAAAAATATTACATTTTTAAATGATAGAAGCTATGTATATGTAGTTAATTATTACCAAGGAGAATGAAATATTATTAGTTACTTTCATTCTTCATTTTGACACCCATAGTAAAGCATATTCAATAATGAAATAACCAAAATATCAATTTATTATATTTATTAGATAAGTATGGTCATTATGCGCAACACCAAAATATATCAAAGTTATTTTTACAGAGGAAAATGACATACACAAATTATTACCCTACAATAATTATCAAACTTCATCAACAAGTGAAATTAAAAATGGCAGATACATTTAAGAAAGCATTCATCATTTCAAATTCTTGACAACATCCAAAAAAGTGATGTAATCGATCCTGACCAGCCATTTTGGCTTCAGTCACTTTTCACCAATGTGACATGGTTTCCTGGTTTTTGAATGGCTTTTTTATAATTATACAGTCAGAAAATGACTACATTATTTAATTAATTTTGCAATTGCGTTATTCATATTTTCTACATTAGTAATCTTGAATTTTTATTCATAAAGTAAAATCTATTGATGCAAAAGAAAAAAAATTGTATTTTTTAAAACTTTAAAAGAAAAATATTCAGAGAAAGCTGATACAAAATAAAAAGCAATATATAAACAGCTTCATCTTTCAGTAATATTTGCTTATTGTTAAGTAATGCTTCATGTTACCTTAATATTGGAATATCTCATTACTAAGAAGAGAACAGGTAACTCCAATAAAACTACAAGGTTACAGGGTATCTTTACAGTAAAGAGTAAATATATTTTTAATCATTTCAGCCCAAGCAAGATGGTAATTACGCTAGTATCCAGGTGGTTACAGGAAGTAAAAGAGAAAACTGAAAATAGGGAGGATTTATACTTTATCAAAATTAAATAAATGCATCATCATAAGTATTGCTGAGAGAGTCAAAAATGTCTACAATCATCGTGGTGTCAAGGGAATAACCATCCTTTTCACTTTTTTTGTGGGCACAAAAGTTAAACATTTCTCACAAGAAATTAAAAGTTAAGGACTTTCATTAAAGAATATATTTACTAATTTTGTTATTTAAAAAATATCCTCTAAGAACTGCCAAAATGAAAAAACAAAAAAAAACTTAGTACTTTGAAATAACTGACCTGTTAAATATAAGACAACTATTTTTAACTATGCATATAATGTATGGTTTTTCAGAAAGAAACAGCCAAAAATACAAACTGAATTGGAGACACCAAAATTGCTCAAGTATGAAAATTTAAATATCTGGAAAGTATTTTAACAGAGGACAGAAAATGTGACATCAAAATCCAGAAGTGCATCGAGATCATGAAAGATATCTTCAAAAAGCTAAGCCAAGTATTACGAAACAGGAAATTTTCATTAGAAACAAAACTGCTGAATAGTAAAGTAATATCAGTCCTCTTCTATATGACAATCTTCTCACAAGTGAAAAGGAAACTTGAAGCAACATAAATGTCAACACTATCATTTTTTTTTTTAATGTTGGATAGATCACCTTTTAAAATTTCATTCAACAAGACATAAAAGAGGACTTAAGATTATAATGTACAAGATTGGTTGACATCATTTATTATCCATTAATCAAAAATACAGAGAAAGGCTTAGTGATACTATTGATATCAGTATTATTCTTGCTCCAGTATTAAATATAAAAAATTTAAAAGACTTTAGTAAAAAAAAAAATATATATATATATATATATATATATATATTGGCTATTTATTGTTTGGTCAGAAAGATAGCCAAAAACAGTACAAAAATGTTTATAATATCCTGTAAACATAATTGTCATTTGTTAATATTTTTAATCATAATGACAAAAAAAATATCTTATTCCCTATCAGCTATCACCACAATGATATAAAATTAACCAGTATCATTACAATGCAACTGTAGTTTTCCCCAGTTTCAAAATTATGCTTAACACACCTAAAATTATGATTGAAAAGTTCTCCATTCAATCCACTTCCTGAAATCTAACCAAATGTCCAAGTATTAGTGTATTTAAGTTTTTGTATTTTTTATGAAGGCTCTGATCAGTCTGTAACCTTGTGTGTCTGTAAGAATTAATATTTAATGGATTTATTTTTAATCAGACATTTTTGTTACTTCAAACATTTTTAGATTATGCATATTGAACAATTGTCCATTTTTTAAGTAGCATTGATTAGCCATTTTTTTTTTGTTTTTTTACACTCAGACCATTAAAAAGAGCGGGGGACAAACACTGGTACCTACTAAAAATAATGCCAGAACATTTTTTTTTATATACAGGGTGATTGAAAAGTAACTCAATATTTTATGTATGACGGACTCTCCCATATTGTAAAAATTATAGTTAGAAGGGAGAGTCCATCATACATAAATAACTTTCTAATCACCACATCCATGCGTGCGATGGGTAAATTGTCGCCATTTTGAATTTGTGGTTGTACATTGTTTTTGATTGTCACCTGCACAGTATAGTATAATCAGTTGGGCACCATATTTGAGAAAAAGCACACTATAACACAATTCAATCCACCATAAATTTGGAAACAGCATGCCGTACTGCTTGGCATTTGTACTGGAAACTCCAATACAAACATTTCAGAATGTTTGAGTGTCAATCTGAAGAGTGTAGAGGATTCAGAAAGAGTTGGATCAGTCTAATGGTGCTTATGAACTAGTGATGGTGAGGTTATGCCTCCATTCATCTTCTCACAGGGCCTCAGACCCAATATGGAGGCTTACATCAAGTATTTTGAGGAGGTAGTGCTGCCCTGAGTCAACAGAGCTCTGCACCATGCCACACAAGCAGGTGAAACCAGTTATGGCTCTCTGACAATTTCTGCAAACACAACACCCCTTACATCTGGCTACCTAACTCCCCAGACTGCAACCCTCTTGATTGTTATGTGCAAAACACAATTAAGCAAGATACTAACAAAATTCCTTGCAACACCAAAAATGAACTGAAAGTAAGGATTATGGCAGCATTCATCAACTTAAACAAAGAAACTGTCCAGAAAAGATGTAGGAGATTCCAAAGTTGTCTGGAGGCCATGGCTGAAGCCAACGGTGATAATATTGAATAAATTTACTCTTTAGTATTTTGATATTTTTATGTAATTTTGGTAAATATATCTGTTAAAATATGATGTCAGCATTATTTTCATTTTTGCATAATTTAGACGACAATTTATCCATCGAAGGATATATCTGGATCTGGATCAGAAATTATAAAGCTCAATCTATGCTATATTCACTATTGAATTAAGTACATTATCAAGAAATATCACATTGAAAAATACTTCCCCTTCCCATCATTAGGCTATGGACCTATTGATTTACCAGGTGTGTATGCAGACATGGTTTGAGAGAGAGAAATTAAGTGCACTTTTAACAATTCTTAAATTGGCATCAATCAGACAAAGAATCAAAGTAATCTAATTGAAGCAAATATTAAATATATGCACAAGCATATAGAATAAGGTAATCAAAACGTGTGTTTTCAAAGAATCATTATAACAGCATAATAACTGAATGGCCAATTATTTGTCTCAACTTTGGTTTACTTCACAGCTCTTTAGAAGAATGAATCAATTAGTCTTCAAGCAGTGCTCTGCACATCAAAGTCCAAGGTTAAATGACAAATGCATTGAGTCACAAGGAACAATAGAGTAAATCACAAATTCATAGAAGCAGGAAAGCAATTAAATCTATCCACTATAATCGATGGCAAATGGATGATAGTAGCTCTATGCATAAATCACTTAGGGTCAATAAATATGCAGGTCACTAACTCCTGGATATGCACAAACAGTTTGCACTCAAAATATAAGTGGATATTGTGTTTGGTCAACATGAAAACCGGTTCTACTGAACCAGTGTCAGGTGATATTTTGAAGGCTCAAAAGGAATGAATAGAGAATAATGTCAGATGTATTTCATCTTGCTCATGTTATAAGGTCAATGAACAAAGGACAGATATAGTGAAGGACATATAATGCTGTGTGTGCATTAAAGAGAGAAAAAAAATCATTGGTTAGCAGTTTTTTCACTTTCCAGAAAACTTAAGTTGAGAAAATATTAAAACAGTTAAATTAAACCTAATAATGAAAAAAAATGTTTTGGTACAATGGATATTGGCTCAGAATGAGAAATTGGTGAGCAGAGTTTAAATTCCAGTTGAATTTGTCACATTCACTTACACATAAATACTCTTGGGAAAGGTACATATCCATCTCTTCTCCCTACAGCTATGGGTTAAATAGCAGGACAGATTAGATTCTGTAGCTTTGATTGGCAACCAGTCAACTGCATAGAGAAATGGCAACCTACTGCAGGAAAATTTTCTACTTAGTCAGGTCTCGAAAGAGACATGATCAACCAAGTGTGTATCGCAAATGGCACTTAACTGAGGAAAAAAAATGCATTTTTGTACAAATTTATTTTTCAGTATAATCTACTTCCTTGTAAATGTACTTAATTCTTTTGTAAATACTAATCACATAATCCAAACATTATGCAGTGAAAATTTTTTTGTTCTTAGTTTGTTCCTCGCATTTAAGGTGCATTTTTTCCCCCCAAGTGCACCCACAATGCCACTAAATGTGATACAAGGTTAATTTAAAGTGAGTTTAACAGCAATATCATAGAAAAATTGTTCAAGCTCCATCAACACTTCTCCTTTTCGGGGGGTGGTGTCTCAGGCACTGGGTAATGATCAGTCTCCCCTTCCCAAACGAGGGGCTTGCGCTTAACATTAATTTTAAGAATTAAAGCTTATCTGTATAATGGATAAACTGAAAAAAATTAATTGCATTTCTCAGTTTTTAACCTGAGTACCATATTACCCTAAATATACTGTTTCTCAACTGGCACCCTAATTCACCAAGAAAGGTAGCCAGGTGCACATCAAATCAACAGAAGAGTAATTTATGAATTATTTTTATATTTAAGAAAATAAAAAAAAATGTTAGCAACACATGGTTTCTATGTCTAAGTCAAGTCTTTTCATTCAATATTTTAAACTGGATACTAAATTCCTTAATCTTTAAGGAGTAGATAACCCTTTCTTTTGCCCTCCTCAAGAGATTTAAATCAGTCAGTCATCAGTGTTTCTAAAAAGGAAATAAAAAAATTCTTAAATCCCTTTTAATGAAAAAGTGTACCATTAGTCTTCTTTGTGAATGCTAAACCAAAATTATTTATTTTCAAATTTCATGATTAATTTTTCCTTATTAAAATTTAAAGTGCACCCTAAAATAAAAAAAATTGACAAACACTGGACCAATATAAACAAGTCTATCCCAATAAATACTTGAAAGGAACAAAATACAGGCAACTATATTATTCACTAATTTGAATTTGCAACCAGGTGTATTTGTATCATCAACATGAGTGTATTTAGAGATCAACATAAATTTTAAGTCTTGTATCAAGACATTAAGATTGATCCCAAAACAATAATTTAGGAAGCAGCTTAGCTGAAAAATTCTACATACAATATTTGCTTTTGGACTGTGACAAAAAATAAATTAAACCAACAAGATTTTTTAGAGACTGGATTAGTCAGACTAGTTCACAAGCCACTATTTATAGAGTTTCAGAAGTTCTTTTATGTGCCATGTTTCTTCAGAATGTAGGCAATTATGGCCTTCACATCTTCCTGTCCTTGTAGCTCTTAATAACTTTTGTCTCGTTATTTATCCCAAACACAAGTCAAACTTCAAATCTTTCATCTTTGAGTAGATTGGACATATAGGATGACATATATCACATAATAGTTCAGTACTCTTTTCTTTGTTTTTAACAAAATTTTCCTGTCACTTAATACTCTGCTTAGTTTTGTAATGTGTCTTTGGCCATCCGAATATGCCTTTGGATCTCAGTGTCACACTTTCTGTCCTCTGTCAGAACACTTCCCAAATATTTAAATTTCTGTACCTGTTTGATTTTAGTATCCCCAACTTGTAATTAGCATTTTGGGCTCCTCTTTTTGCATTCAGTCTTCTTATAGTTTATGTTTAGTCTTTTCTTCCTATTTTCCTTCACTACATTCTGTAGGAGGTTTTGTAGTTTCCTTTCCAAGTCTGCTATTAGCACTGTGCCATCAGCATATCTTATATTGTCAAAATTGTGGCTGCCAATGATGAACACTTGCAGGATTTCTAGTTATCTCAGAATTGCCTCACTGTTTAGGTTAAATAAATCTGGTGAAAAGAAAGTGTCATGATTTATTGTTAAAATAACAAATATGAAAATATACAACAAATGATGTTAATGCTGTTTACATAGTTTGAACTATTGCCCTCATCTTTATTGCCATTATTATGACATTTTTGTCTGTTGTATTCTCTGACCTTCTTCGGTGCTAGGAATTTTAAATTGAACCCTTTATTAAAATCACTGAAATATATCATTCTCATGCCATGTGTGATGCCACTTCTGGTAGCCATGTAGAAATATAATAATGGCAATAAAAATGAGGAAAATAGTCCAAACAATGTAAATAGTGTAAATACTACCTCATCTCAGAAGTATAGACAAACAAATGATGTTAATGATTAACAAATTTTTGTTGATATTTGACACTAAATGCATGAAAACCAATTTTCAGTTTTTTTTTTTGTTATATATAAAACAAAAAAAAATTTTTGATCTGAAAGGTGATACATTGAAATGAATATTTAAATACATTCATCACAATTACAAAGAGATTAAACAAACATTTTTCTGCATGTTGGAATACTTATTTAAATACAAAATAAAAATTTGGATATGCAAACCACTTTTTCACTCAATTTTTTGTGATGACCAACTTTGATTGTATTGTTATTTAAGGCTACTTCAAGAAATTCTCTTTCCTAAGATTATTTAAAGCATTTTTCCATCTTATTTTTAAAAGTGTATAAGTTCTTCTCGAGTCAATTATTGAATCAACTCAGAATATCAGAATAATTTTAAATAAATATATGTGGATATAATAGATAACAGAAAAATAGTAAAAAGGTCAATTTTTACCTCTTTATCAGGATATTTTTCAAGCACACACCTTAACAACCAATTCTTATCATAGACTGCTGTAATAAAATCATCTCATAAATTTTTATTTAGAATATCTTCTATGTATAAAACAAAATCCTCTATCAAATTAGTACAAGCTGAGCAGTCACCCAAGTATCAGTTAAATGTTGCTTCATTGCATCTAACAGCAGCTATGCATTGCTGGTAATCTTTTAAATGATATTGTTCATCTTGAGTCAGAGTACCAAGATGAACCCCCACAATCATCAGATTCATATTTTGATGTATTATGCAAACATAGCCATAGTGTGTCCCAGCCCCACCTGCTAGGATACATTCTTTTGGTCAGAGATTAGCAAATTTTGAAAAACTAATTCTGTTTGGATTTTTTCAGTTAAATAATTGATACGCCTCTTCCAGGTTACTTATTTCAGAGAAACATGTTTATAGGTGGCAATTTAAAGTTATGCTGAAGTCTTTTCTTCTTTAAAAAAAAGAAAAAACATTTAAAATTTTTTTTACTACTATTATGATCAGTACATATTTTAACTTACCAAAAAGTTCAAATGAAATAAAGTAATCATGGTTTAAATATTAGAGAGAATACTATGCAGTTGTAGGACCAATGTGTTGGCTTGTAATTGTTAATCTTAACATATATATATATATATAAAAACAAAAACTATATTTTGTACAACTATTTAGTCTACCAAGGCAAAAGTCAACAAAAATTTGTTAATCATTAACATCATCTATTGCATATTTTCATATTATTTTGTTATCTTTACATTAATTCATGACACTTTTTTAAAATAATTATTTTCATCACTACTTTTTTTTATATAAAAAATCTATTTGCTGTATAATAAAAATGTAAACAAAACCAAAAATAAGGTTGTTTATTTTTCACTGAATTAGTCCCCATTTTTTATGATCATAGTTCTTATGTGAATATTAATCAAAGAGCTTTCTAAAGATATACATCATAACCATATTTGAAGTTATGGAAATGTTAGCATATAGTGACAAATAGCAAAATCCACTATTTCAAATTTGGCCCAACTCATTAAAACCCTTGTAACTCAGGCTACAGTCAAAAGTTCCCAAGATTTTATAGATATCTTACCATAAAGCAGACAAATTTGATATTTAAACTTTGTGACTATTTTCAAAAATTCAACTTTTTTGGAAAGGATCATATCTTGGGAAACCTTTGACCTAGAAAAAAACCTTTCACTGTGTAAAAAAAAAAAAAAATTGCATAACAGGCATTTGCATTCATAAATTATGATTCACATATTAGAATTTACAAACTCCACCCATATTAGGATTAATCAAAATGCATGGAAAGAACCTAAGAAAGATCAACTAAAATTCTGGCAACAAGAGAAAACCAAAATTTTAAAATTTTCTTTCATTTAAGAAACAAACAGCAACAGACGAGTCAATATTTAAACAAACCATTTATCATACAAAAATATTTTTAGAGAATGTAAGAGATTCATTGAAAAGAACTAAATATGCCAACTTAGTCATTTATCTAATTTACCTTCCTTTATTGCAGCACAGGAAATTGGGAATTTTTTTGAGATGCTAGAAGAAATGTGTATAGCTATATAATTAGAGATTAGAGAAAAATGTTCAGGAAGTCATCACTACATTCAAAATTACATTGAAGATACAAATCCGTGCATTATTTTGAAACAAAGGAATCCAGATAAGGCAATATAATAAAATATCAGGACAAGGTTTGGCTGGAAATGATCCAACCAGTTGATAGTAATAAAAATTAGCCCATCAAGGGCAATGACTCCTTTGCTCTTTTGAAAGTTCTCTTAGACCTCTAAACTTATCCCAGCATAGCCTCCATTTTTTTAAAAACAAAATGCTTTCAGGATTACAACATATTTTACCTCATCATGGATCTACAATTTCAACAATGATTTGGGAAAGAAAATAAATAAAAATATAATAACTAGATGTTCGAGGGCGTTAAATAAAGCCTGAAACCACTCATGGGTGGTCTGATACTTAGCCAAAATTCCTTCATGGACAATGAATGAACACACACACTTATGATAAATGCAAATGTCACAGAGCGCACAAGCTCACTCAATGTTTCACCAACTGCTGATTAAGTAAATCTATACTAATATGACAAAAGTTATAGAATAGGTGCCTGGTATAATGTCAAACTCTCTAGTTTGGTAAAGTGCTTTAACTAGATGTGACATTACTTTCACAAGCTGATGGAAAACCTCTGCAAAGAAACTGATCCATATTGTCTTGATAACTCTCGAAAGCTTCTTGTTCTTACTATTAGATTTCCAGATCTCTGTTTTGAAATATATAAATGGAAAGTGCAAAGGCAATTTTCTGAAAACAAAAAAAAAAAAAACCAGCTATGATAATGGCAATATTAACCGTTCCCTTCTAAGGAAATATTCAGTATTCATTGACCAAGCAGTCAACACTACTTTCTGGTTGAAATGTATAGTCTTTCTATTAAAACGATTTTTCAAGAAAATATAGCTTTCCCAAGTTCAGTAACTGTTATTGCTCTTTCCAGAATTGATGGGGGCTACCTTCCTAACCTTTTCTTTGAAGTAGCCTGGAATGTCAGAATGTTTTATATTATTTATGTTACATGTGCTATCCATTTTAGTTGTTGCTGCTGTTAAAAGTAAAGTGTTAGAGGTCAGAATGTTCCTTCCAATATTCTGACCACTACCCTAGGCAGAAATGACTCTTCAGCTTTGAATACCAATCCATTATCTAAAAGTAAGTTTTTGTTATATATGATATGAATAATATTTAGAAAATTTCAAGTTATGTTTAAAAAAGCTCCAGGGTGCATTTGCTGCAACACCACTTGATACTTGATTGTATCAGTATTCCAGTAAATTCTGAGTCATTAGCTTAAGAATTGAGTGTGTTCTAATTGCTAGCGTCGCATTGTTGATGAATTTGTACTCAACTTCTTGTTTGCCTGACTGCAAATCTCAGCTTCAATATCACTTTAATAATAATAATAATACAACTGAAAAATACATTAAAATTAAAAGAATTTAACATTTTAACCAGCTAGTAGAACTTCTGCCAATAAGCACTCAATATAAAATGAAAACTATAAACCTCTCTTCCTCTCTCTTATAATAACGACCACGGTGTATTCATTTTATTGTGTATTTCCCTTCTGTCATGCTCATGGAGAGAAAAACAATAGCGAGGTAGCACTAGCTCAATTCATTCTCTTTCCTACCACTTATGTTTACTATTTAACAGTGCCTCATTTTACTTTTTGGGAATAATTATGTCGTTGAGTAGTGAAGAATATAGCCTCTTATAATAAAAACCGTTTATTGTGTGTGTGTGCACACACACACACACACACACACACATATATATATATATATATATATCCCTTCTGTCACACTTGGGAGAAGGGATTTTTTTTTATTATGTTTTAATATAAGATACTTAGTAGCGGATGTGCGTTGTGGTGCAGTGGATATCAGCTCGGAACGAGAAATCGGGGAACCGAGTTCAAATTCCAGCTGAATTCATTGCATTCACTTACACGCAAATACCCTTGGGAAAGGTATTAATCCGTCTCTTCCTTCCAGTTATGGGTTAAATAATAGGACAGATTGGGTGCCTAGAAATCCAAGCCAATATTATTGTTTTGTGCTTTATTAACTGACTAGCAGTATAGCCCGGCGTTGCTCGGATGTAACGAAAGCTTTAAAACTAATCCATGATCCTGAAGCTCAGACTCTTTGGACACAAAAGACTAAAAAGCAATAGTTGTTTCCAGTTAAAGCGAAACCATAAACTGAAAGAAAAATGAATGGATGTAAGTCAAATTTTGATTTCCTGGTATCGATATCAAATAAGTTTTTTTCGTCGTAAACTGAGTTTTGACGGCTAAATAAGTCCTCTGAGTAAATGGTATCATGGCCGAGACTAAGAACTACAATTATACCTACTTAGAGCCAAACCGAAAGCAAAAACTAAAATAAAAGGGCTGGAAGAAAAAAAAAACAAAAAAAAACAGACATACAGGCAGATAAACAGACACACAAACATCTTGCCTTATATATATATATATATATATATATATATATATATAAAATCAATTTTCTGCACTATTGTAAGAACTGCAACCTTGAAACTTCTGAATATCATTTCTTATGTCTTTGTCTATGAGTGTATCAAATTTGATTAAAATCGGACCACTCCTTCTATAACCCAATTTTTTCGATTGATATTTATCGGGGTACCTTGACAAAACCTAGCTAAGAACACACGCAGATGCTTATAGTACAAATGTGTAAATTTTCAAGAAAATCGGTTCAGCCGTTTCGGAGTCTATAGGTAATGGACACACACGCAGACACAAAGTTCCATTTATATATAAGCTTAGATGACAAGTATCCTAGGTCCCACGCTCTTTCTGATCTACATTAATGATCTCCCCGATACCATTAGATCCCAAGTTGGCATGTATGCCGACGACACAACAATCTACTCCCGCATCGACCAGAAACCAGGTCTGGACAACAAAGTGAACCTCGCTGCCGTACTTGAAAGGGACCTCCAATCCGTAGTGGCCTGGGGTAGGAAATGGTTGGTAAATTTCAATGCCTCTAAAACAAAGCTGTTATCAACTAATCACCATAGACAATCGCATCTACCTCCCATTAGCATGGGACAGGCTAGCCTCCCAGAGAGTAAAATACTACGCCTCCTTGGCCTTACACTCTCGGCGGACCTCAAATGGAATGACTATATTGAATCCATTGCCAAATCTGCTGCTATGAAAGTGGGCTCCCTGTGCAGGGCCCGGAAATTTTTCCCACCTGAATCTATTCTGCACATATACAAATCTACCATCCGCCCGTGTATTGAATATTGCTGCCATATCTGGTCGGGTGCCCCTGCTGCTCTCCTTGGGCTTCTTGACAAAATACAAAGGAGGATCTGTAACGTGGTTGATACTGACTTGGCAGACCGGCTGCAGCCGCTCTCACACCGGCGTCATGTGGCTTCCCTGTGCCTCTTCTACAAGTACTTTCATGGCTTCTGCTCCGATGAGCTTAGATCACTGGTGCCGCCTAAGCATGAATTTATACGAGATACTAGATTAGCAACTAGGCCCCACCCTTTTACAGTTAAACAAATAAGATGTAACCGTAAATTCTACTCCAACAGCTTCTTTTCTCACACTTCCCGCCTGTGGAACTCCCTTCCACAAGTCTGCTTTCCCGACAGTTACAATCTCCAGGTGTTTAAATGTAGGGTCAATAGACACCTATCACACTAACTCCCAACTATTCTCACAACACTCATCTACCCAACCCTCATTCTCGGTATCCTTACCCGCCTATCACCCACCCTCTGTCATTTCCTATATTTAATCAGCCTTTCTCCACTCTACGTAGCCCCTGCACAATAGTGGCAGTGACATGCCTTGCTCGGGGTGAAACGCTTATAAAAAAAAAAAAAAAAAAAAAAAGTTTCTAGGATTTCTTGAATATAGAGAGGATTTGTGTTCTTTAATTGCTGTTAAACTAGATAGGAATTTTATATTTTCAGACTCCCTATCTTTTGAATTTTCTATCATTTTATGAGCCATTTTAATGGCTTATAGTTCAATCATATTGATGGATGCATTATATAGTAGCCTGATTTGTTCATTAATTTATCTGTGGCTGCTGCACCTATTCTATCTAGGATTTATCCATCTGTGTAGGATGGTTTATAGTCACAATATTTGTTTTTTAATTCTCCATATATACTTTTGTTGATTAACACAAAAAAGACGATGTTAGGTTTATATGAGGTTTGGAGACTGTCTAAAGAGCTACCTTATTTATTGCAACTGATATTACCGGTTGATTGGATCAGGCCTCTCCAACTGCCTGTTTAGATCAAGTAAGGTCCAAAGTGGTGTGTTGGAGTTTAGAAGTGTATGTATAGTGCAACTCCTAAAACTCTTAACCACCAAAACCCCATCCTCAAGCATCACGACAAACAGGTAACTCCCTTGGGGTACTTTTACCTCCTGCAGATGTGCAGTCAGCATATTCTCAAGCCCCACCAACAAGGCGGTATGAACAGAGACTTTAGCCATCACAGCACCTCCACATTGAACTAACAAAGAGAGAGAAAGAAAGAAAAGACAAAAGACAAAATCAAAACATTCCCAGATGCTTATGGCATACCAAAATGTACCAAGAGAAATTGGAAAAACAGAAAACAACAATTGACATTAAATTTTTGAAGATCGAAGCTGACAGGAAAGAGTCCCATAAACTAGAAGTGCAAAAGAAGAAACTATATACATGTAGCTATATTGTCAAGTGATTGAAATTGCAAACTGAATCTTTTATTTTATTTATCAGGTTAGAATGTTCTAGTTCCACAAGTTATGCCTCTTCCAGATGTCTCAGTATCAATTATTTCCCTTTAATTCAATTAAATTTTTTGTTCACCTTTGCTGTAGTCAAGTATTGAACTCGCAAACTGTTTGGGTCAAGTCACTGGATCCAACCAACAGAACCATGTGCCCTTAAAGACAAATCTGTACCATAAACTTGAAGCCTTCAATCAGTAGATTAAATAATAGCTTCATTGATCAAGTCAAACATTAAATCTTGGATAAACCAAGCAGTTTATTTCAGATAGGTACAACTTTGCAACTGAAGACCAGCCATGTCAGAAAACCAGAATTGTGAGATGAAGGAGAGAATTTCATATTAATAAACACATACATAAAATATAAGATCTGGGAAGCACACAATGAGAGCTTCAAGAATTACATCAAAAGACAAGCATTTGTCATACTTTGCTACAACTACAATTCTTTAACACAAACAGAAGTGCTCCCTTCAACATTCACAACTCCTATGACAAAAACAGGTCCACATTTCATCTGGCTGAGACAATTTTAACAGCAGCCATTTCTGAGCCACTGACTGAAGCAAATGCAGTTACCACTCACAAAAGCAGATCTAACTAGGTTGACATTAGTGACAAGCTTAACCATGCTATAATTTGTAGAATATTTCTAGGTGTATCTCACTTGACTACATAAGCATGCTGATTTTCTCCACATATTTCGACTACTACCATGTGTCATACCATAAACAAACTTTCAGTCTTCCAGAACTGATACACAATACCCTGAAACAAGCAAATGATTGAACCTTGTACACAACTGGAAATATAAACTCTTACTTATTGCAATTACATTTTATCTTCATTATTTAGACTATTCTTCTTATCTTTGCTGCCATGTTTATGACATTTCAGCTGTTGTACACTCCGGCCATCTTCACGTGCTAAAAATTTCGAACCAAACCCTTTATTATGATCACAGGGGTATATCATTCTCATTCCATGTGCAAAGCCACTTCTGGTAGCCATGAGGTTCTTCTAATATTTAAAAGTACAATGTGATGTTATATTTTGATGTTATATATAATATTTGGCTTAGAAATGGCATATTGTGCATTTTGATAGCCTTTGGCAAACTTAAATGACCTTCAAGGTTGACCTTTATATAGAATAGTATTATTTGAGGTGTTTCAGTTATTCAGACCCAAACTGAATTTTGGGAACTTTGGTTGTGATATCCAAGTGTAGAAACATGCACTCTTCATGGCAACTATTTTAACTGAATTAGACAAAAAAGTGGGATGTATTTTTTTTTTTTTGCAAGGACCTCCCCACCTTAATCCCAATAAAACTACCCTTTAAATTCAAGCTACTTTAATCCACAGTGAGGCTTAGCTTTGTTTTAACTCAACAAAAAGATCTCTTTAAAATCAACTATTAATCTGATAGAAATAAAACAGTAATATGCTGTTGAAAGTAAAAGTTATTTTGACATAAGTGCAGAATGTGTATCAGTCAGTTAAGTGCCATACGTGAAACACGCTTGGGCGATCATGTCTCGAAAAAGACATGGCTGACTGGGCAGAAGATTATCCTGCAGTAGGTTGCCATTGCTTTCTACGATAGTCTGGTTGTCAACCAAGGCTTTAGAACCCAATCTGTCCTGTTATTTAACCCATAACTGGAAGGAATAGACGGATTAATACCTTCCCCAAGGGTATTTGCGCGTAAGTGAATGCAATGAATTCAGCTGGAATTTGAGCTCGGCTCCCCGATTTCTCATCCCGAGCCGATATCCAATGCGTTACAAGTAAATAATAGGTATTCTCATAAAAATTTCAAAGACAACAGGAGTGTCACCACAGACTGTTGGGAATCATTTGTTTATAGCAGGACAATAGGCATATGTTCCTCTAAACAAACTTCAGCTTATGCTACACCACAATGGGCACATCTCCAGTGGTGTTGCAAGAAGGTCACTGAAAATATTAAATATTGTTCTTAAATAAATAGGAATTCCTTAAATAGTATTTCCTAACTAAACAGATTCTGCCTTTTTGAAAATGATGGCCATATATGTATGCAATGTAAAACTGGAGAATGACGCCGTCTAGTGTTTATCTACCTGACCTGTAACACGAATCCAAAAACAATATCAGAAGCCTGTTGCTATTAATATTTCCATTCAAATGTTCAGCAGAGGAGCTCTATTCTTTAATTCTACCATATATATTTTCAACATTGTAAACTTCAAACTAAGGAACCTCATCTCTTGCTACCGCTGTACCATCAAGATCTAAGAAAGTGGAAAAAATATTTTTAAGAGTTATCTCCAGGATTAACTTGATTGAAAACATAATGCAGTACAATAAAATTATATAAGAAACATTTGTTTACAATAAGCAGTTGTCAAAGAACAAAGTACTTCATGCTTGTAAATGGATTAAAGTCAAGAGATTTTCATTATCAGTTGTCATTATGGCATAACAAAATTCCTATTACTTATATTATAAACCAACAAGCCAGCAGAGGCAATAATTGCTTAATGAACTAAAAAACTAAATAATTAGTAAAAGTATCTGCTTGAAGTAAATATTTTTTCCACCCAGGATTCTAATGCTTTGCCACGTAAGGAGACTGACTAGTCATTCTAAAGTTACTCAAATCTGAACAAAACTCATTGGAGCCTAAATCTCTGCTGATTTAATGAACATGTTAAAAGCATATCAAAAGGATAGAATATCAGGTGTCTCTTAATTAATAATCTTATTGTATTCTCATTTCTATTTCTTCCAATAAACTTGGATGCCATAAGAAGTGAACAAGATAAAAGATTCTACCAGAACATATTTGAGATGGCAACAAATTTGATTCAATACATTAGTGGTATTCTACCAATTTATAAAAGCTTAGTTATCTAGTTATTGAATTATCTGAAAATAATATATTAATAGCCAATATATAATAGTAAAAAATATAATTAATATCATTACTATAAGTTCTGCAGTGAATGAAAAAGTGTTTTCTGTAATGAACATGATTTATTCTGACAAAAATTGTCAAGTTGCATGTGGCAAATCTTGTCATAAATTTGACAGGTCTTCTATTGAATCTTTGGGACTGCAACAATCCAGTTCAAGTGTAGCTAAGAAACCATAACACATCTGATGACACTAGAGTAAAAAAGAATCATACTTCTGAACATATGATGAGAACAGAATTTCAAGCTGTCAATATCTTAAATATTTTCTAATAAATTATCAAAACGGTTTAATTCTTTTTGGTATTATGAAGTGATTTGTTTACATTTTCAGATTGAAAAGAAAATAAGCAGAATGATCCTAATAATTACCTGCATTTATAGAATCAGTTCCTAGAAATTTAAGGTGTCATTATTGGTTCAATCCAAATACAGGTGTAAAAAAAAAAAAAAATCTCAACCATCAAAAATTTTATATTTGTTCATTAAAAGATACTAACATGCTAGATGCCTTGAATCTAAATTTGCTAAATATTATTTATATAATATTTATCCTTTACATGAAATTTACTGCTACTACTTCTATATAACATGGATTAGAATGACAACTATATTCATACAACACAGGAAAAAATATAATAACCCCTTGAAAATGGCTAATGAATTGGCCAGAAGTGCTTGGAACAAAAATCATTATGGATATTTTTTACTTGCTCCTTATAAAAGAAAAATTGTAAGAACATTAAAAAAATGAATAAGAAAAAAGAAATAAAATTTTCTTTGTCCATCACATTTAATGAAATATGTGCTATGCTCACTTCTCAAAAATATATTTGTGAAGACAATTCTGAGTATGAATTCAGTGTATCATATATACTCACATATCATGTGACTTTGAAGGCTTAATTATACACAAGATATAAAATTAGTGTATGTAATACTAGCAGTAGCAGTATATAAGCTAGTTTTATATCTCATGTATGAATGCAACCCTTTTAAAATTAGCTTCAAAAGTCACATGATACACGAGTATACAAGGTACACTGAATACAGAGATAAAACACGATTATTTAACTGAAATTGGAACAAATAAGGGAAAGACTGAGAAGATACAAGCAAAGAGTGACATCAAAATAGAGCCATGAAATAATAGATATCTTCAGTTGTTAACAACCATGGTATTTTCACAGGTTTAGCTAATACATAACAGGACTACAAGGATACAACACCTGGAAGCAATATCATTTAGTAAGAACATTATGGGGTCACTAACAGTAATATGGCCCTCCCCACACACAAAGACAAGAGAAAAAAATAATTGCAACTGAAAGAAAAAAAAAAAGACTAGCAAAAATTTTAAATTTCATTTGAGACGACTTATGTTCATTTCACACTTTTATAAGAAAGGCATGAATCCAGTTCTTTTTCCCATCACCCAATATCTATACCAGATACAAAAATCTTATCACTATAATAAAAACTGGCTTGGTGAGTATTTGTTGGAAGGAAATCACTCCCATAAATTCTTTATCTGCTCAGGAAGTGATAGCAAAAACCTGTTATGCTATTGTCAACCTTAGTAATAATAAATGTTTAATTCATCAGATACAAACCATCAATATTCAATTAAAGCTGATTGCTACTCTAGAAAAAGTCAATCCAAAACGGCTTCTTTTGCAGTATAGGACAAAGGGCTGGATTCACACAATACTTAACTAATGAAGTACATGTTTAATCAAAATAATTTTTCCAAAAATGGATTAAGGAGAGTTCTATATATGTCAATATGTCCATAGCCTAAAAAGAGAGAGAAAAAAATGTTTATTTTACATAGTTTTCAACTTAATTATCTTCCTTTGCAAAAGGATTTAATTTACAGTCTCAAATGTCCTTAAACAAGCCATGGTTTACATATTAAAATTGATATTAACCAACCAATTTAGATAAAATTGTCAGGATATATTTATTTATATAATATTTTAAATTCTGTTTATATATTTTTGGGAGACTATATTTACACAAACATATTATACAACTCTAGGTGTGTTCTTCATATTATAATTAAGTTATTTATATCTATTTAATTTCAAATATATAAAAAGTGACATAAATTGTAAGAAAAGTATATTCTCAAAAGAGAAACAAGACTTTTTTGTTTTTATAATTGGAATTACCCCATACAAGGCAGTAAAAGCCACTAAGACACAAAAGGTTACAGGCTGTGGAAGAATTAAGAACAAAAACATTCATAATAATCAGGAGGACAGTAGTGATTGACATTGAATCTAAATTGTTGAAATTTAAAGTTGGCTGGAAAGCATAGAACCAGAAAGGAGTTCCACAAGCTATAAAAAGAAACTTCAAATTATGTATGACTAGCAGTATAGCCCGGCGTTGCTCGGGTGTAATGAAAGCTTTAAAGCTAATCCATGGTCCTGGAGCTTAGACTCAGCCTAAAGAATATTTGTGTGAAGTTTAGTGAGAATCGGATAAAAATTGTGGATTTGTATAAAGGATATACAGGCAGATACACACACAAACATCTTGCCTTTTATATTTATATTATCGATTTTCTGCACTATTGTAAGAACTGCAACCTTGAAACTTCTGAATATCGTTTCTTATGTCTTTGTCTATGAGTGTATCAAATTTGATTAAAATCAGACCACTCCTTCTATAACCTGATTTTTTCAATATTTATCGGGGGTACCTCAACACAAAACCTAGCTAAGAACACTTGCAGACACTTATAGTACAACTGTGTAAATTTTCAAGAAAATTGGTTCAGCCATTTCGGAGTCTATAGGTAATTGATATACACACACACAGACAAAGTTCCATTTATAAATAAATTTAGATTTAGACAGATGCAATATAATAGGTAAAGAGAGAATTTAACCATGACAGCTATATGAAAGAATTAATGGGCTTAAAAAGATGGGGCACTATCTCCAAGGTAGCAACTGCTCTAGGATTTTTGGAGCACCAATAACAAGAATGCAAATTCCAGAAAGACATCAGGACTCACAGGTAATGCAAAAACAGAAGACCCTCTAATGAAAAAGAAAAGATGGTAATCAACACCAAAAGGATATATTGCATCAAATAACATCCCAATTCAATGCAGGTGCCATTCAACCCATTAGTCAACACTGTACAACATATACTGCATTCAATGGGGGTTGTATAATCCCCACAAAAAAAGGGTACTATTAACATTACAGCATCCTTGACTGTACCTAAGACAGAGAACATTGCAACTGGGCCATGGAAACTGCTACTCTGTCAAACAAGTCATATTTCAAGATCATTCAGGTAGATCTGAGTTCATGAGACTGCATAAGGTTATGGATCCAAACTGTTAGCAAGGTAGTTTGCAAAGTGGTTGTAGCGGCTCTGCAATAGTGTGGGGTGTCTTCTAGAGTTCACAAGGATTTCTCATAAAGCAAGAGTATCTTGCAGGTACAAGACAGATCTTTTTGTGGACTGGATGGAGAAATCAGAAGACCAAGCTTGAATACCAGTTAAGTTTGATACATTCGCTTACAGGCAAATACTTTTGGGGAAAATATTAATCCATTCCCTCTAGCTATGGATTAAATAGGCCATGTATCCAAAAAAAAAAAAAAAAAATTATTCACAAAAAGTGTTTAAAAAAATAAATAATTCTTGCAATCCAAAATATGTTTTAGCTTTAAATAATGCATCAAGTGTTGATAAGACATAACAAAAATGTTTAGATGATATGAAACTAGATTCTGAAAACTATCTTTAAACCTCATTGATCATGTAGTGGTCATGATGCAAACCTCACTAATTTCCCTGTAGCAATATTCAAAAAACAACCAAGTTATATACAACCTTGTAACACACACTTAGTGGTATAGTGGATATTGACTTAAACTGAGAAATCATAGTTCCAATTCCAGTAGATTTCATTACATTCACTTATGCACAAAAGCACTTGTGAAAGGTATGTATCCATCTCTTCTGTTAAAAAGCAAGACAAACTGGGTTCTATAGCCTTGGTTGGCAACTAGTCTATCTAGAATTGAAAGAGAATCACCAAAGCACATATCACATATGCCACTTCACTGACTGAATAATAATTATACCACTTGGCAATAAACTGTGTGAAACAAAATGTATATATTTACTATTAGTCTAAATTTTAACTTTATTTTATATTCTCCATTTTATTACCACCAGCACACATTGTTTATATATGAGTCAGTCCTGTTTTGCTGTATCACAGCTCATTAGTACAGTTAGACATCCAATTGCTTCTAACCAGGATTGAAATCCGACCAAATTGACATCAGTCATTGGTTCTACCTCTAAGCTATGGGCACTCAGTGGAGGAAGGCAAATTTTAACATGTTATATACACACAATGTAAACATACGCCAGTAGCTGAGAGTGTTCAAATTTATTACTGAATGAACAATGATTATATATGTAAGGAACTTGAATAAGTTCTTGCCGTTTTCCAGCAGATGGCATTCCCAGAACTGTATGCATGTAGTTTCAGATCGAAATACATCTATAAGGATGTACTATAAGAAAGCATGAAATTCAGTGTATGTCATTTTGCCAAAGTGTAAACAACTTTGTTTTTCATAGCGTTAAACAGGTCGGATTTCATGCCAAAGAATGCATATCTGCAGGGAACTACTGCACTACTTTATTCAAAAGAAATATGCAGCTGAAGCATACAACATTTTTGTTGAGACTTACAGCGATCATGCTGTCAGAAACAACATGCAGAGATTGGTTTAGAAGCTTCAAAAATAAAGATTTTGATGTTGAAGATAAAGAACGATCTGGCACACCAAAAACATTTGAAGACAAAGAATTGGAGGCATTACTTCATGAAAACTCATGTCAGGCACAAGCTGAACTTGCAGAATCATTAGGAGTTGATCACACAAGTTTCAAAATGTTTAGAAGCATTAGGAATGACTCAAAAGTTTAAGCTGAGAGATTTTAAACAGCATCTTGTCACACTTCAACAGCAGAAAAAGAAAGGTTTTTTGCATTGTATTATGACTGGCAATGAAAAGTGGATACATTATGATAACCCTAAGTGTAGAATATCATTGGGTAAGCCCGGCCATGGATCAACATCAGCAGCAAAGCTGAATATCCATGGTTCGAAGTCTCTGCTTTGCATTTGGCCGGATCAGCTGGTTGTAGTTTATTATAAGCTGCTCAAACTGACCAAAACCATCACAGAAGATTGTTACTGACTACAATTGATGCATGTGACCAAAGAAAAAAAAGCCACAATTTGAGCAGAGACATGACAGTGATTTTGCAACATAACAGTGCTAGGCCACATGTAGCAAAACAGGTGAAAATCTACTTGGAAATGCTTAAATAAGAAGTCCTACTGTGGCAGGGATGATATCACCCCTGAAATGATAATAATGTTTTTTTTTTAATCGTTTCACCCTGAGCAAGGTATTCTACTGCCACTATTACGCAGGGGGTTACAGAGGGTCGGGGAAGTGATGAGAAAGGATGGCTAGATATAGGAAATGTCAGAAGGAGGGTGATAAATGGGTAAGGAAACCGAGAATGAGGGTTGGTTAGATGGTGAGAGTGTTTGAGAGAATAGATGCAAGTTAGTGTGTTAGGAGGTGTCTACTGACCTTACATTTAAACTCCTGGAGATTGTAGGTGTCAGGGGAAGCAGGCATATGGAAGGGAATTCCACAGGCAGGAAGTGTGAGAAAAGAAGCTGTTGGAGTAGAAATTACAGTTACATCTTATCTGTTTCACTGTAAAAGGGTGGGACCTAGTTGCTAATCTAGTATCTCGTGTAAATTCGTACCTAGGCGGCACCAATGACCTAAGTTCATTGTGAAAGTACTTATAGAAGAGGCACAGGGAAGCCACGTCACGCCGGTGAGAGAGTGGTTGCAGCCAAGTCAGGACTGATCACGTTACAGATTCTCCGTTGTATTTTGTCAAGAAGCCTGAGGAGAGTAACAGGAGCACCCGACCAGATGTGGCAGCAGTATTCAATACACGGGCGGATGGTAGATTTATATATGTGCAGAATAGATTCAGACGGGAAAAATTTACAGGCCTTGCACAGAGAACCAACCTTCTTAGCAGCGGACTTAGCAATGAATTTGATATAGTCATTCCATTTGAGGTCCGCCGAGAGTGTAAGGCCAAGGAGGTGTAGTGTTTTACTCTCAGGGAGGCAAGCTTGTTCCATGCTAATGGGAGGTAGGTGCGATTGTCTATGATGTTAGTAATATTAATAAAGATGGATATGCCGTTAAAAAGAGAGGCCTCTTCAAATAACCAAGAGGTTGATAAGCCATAGAAACTTTGAAATAATAATAATGTTACGGAAAGATAAATTAGAATACAAGATACAACTTTTTTTTTTTAAGTGTACAAAAAGGTAGCAGATTACTAACTGAAATGTTAATTTTATTGATAAGCAGAAAACACAATCTTTTGTAAAGTTGACAAATCGTGTCAGAACTATTAATAGGAAAGAATCTAGAACAATGATATATGAAACTTAAGACAGCCTATGAATAAAGAGTTTAAGTGTCCTCTTTAAGATTTTTAATTTCAAATCAGGTTGATGAAGATTTTTGTAAACAATGCAAATGGGCAAGATGGATAAATAATAAAATGCCAGTCACAAGTCTTGTGAGTATCAGGAAATGGGTCACAGCCAGATCACATGTGATACCAGGTTTTTTTTTCCTCAGTAAAAAGGCAGACCTTACATTGTTAGATGGAGTTGGTAGTGGGCTGCCAAGGAGGCACTTGGGTCTGCGATTGAGTTGGGGTTTTGACTATCTTTGAATGCAGTTGAACTGAGTTGAGTGACATCAGAGAGTGAAAGAAAACATCCGCTGTGTTGCTTATACAAATACCGAAGAAGCAAATTGTCTGCTGACATCTAAATACTGCTACTATTACTACCACTGAGAATAGGAATGTTAACAATTGGAGTAGTTGCACTAAGAACAAACCAAAAAGTGTTAAACAAATGCCACATCTATTTAAAGTATTTTGTTTTGTTTGGTTATCTAAACTTATTAATGAAACTCTCTGTGTGTGTGTGTGTGTGTGTCCGTTACCTATAGACTCCGAATCGGCTGAACGGATTTTCTTTAAAATTTACAGTTGTACTATAAGTGTCTGCGAGTGTTCTTAGCTAGGTTTTGTGTCGAGGTACCTCCAATAAATATGGAAAAACGATAATCGAAAAAAATAGGGTTATAGAAGGAGTGATCCAATTTTAATCAAATTTGATACAATCATAGACAAAGACATAAGAAACAATATTCAGAAGTTTCAAGGTTGCAGTTCTTACAATAGTGTAGAAAATTTGATATCGATATCAGGAAATCAAAATTTGGCTTACATCCATTCATTTTTCTTTCAGTCTACAGTTTCGCTTTAACTGGAAACAACTATTGCTTTTTAGTCTTTTGTGCCAACGTCCAAAGAGTCTGAGCTCCAGCACCACGGATTAGTTTTAAAGCTTTCATTACACCTGAGCAACGCCAGGTTATACTTCTAGTAGATCATATACAAGAGACATGTAACTTTTTGTGACAGGGACACGTGTTTGCATTCATACATAAAAACTTTTGTCTTCTCAAAATCAAATCAATTTGGTTATATCAATTTTTCTGTTAACCTAATTCTCACCTGACAAATTTGCAAGTGGACCAATAGGGAGCTTCAGATTTCTATGATCTGATAATTGCTCTCCAGGATAAAAAAATTACGTGTCTGGAGTGTGGCATCAACTCAACATTTGGAATTGCTGGCTCAGGCCTAACCTGTAATACTGGACCACACAGGACCAATGGCCAGTCGTGTGGAGTACATCAGTCCAGTGGAGTCGAGATACAGTGTTACACTACTCCACCTGCTGTATTCACCAGATATTGCCCAGTGATTATCATTTATTCCGGTCGATGACACATGGCCTGGCCAAGCATCTCTTTCATTCTTATGAAGATGCCAAAAAAATGGTCGACTTGTGGTTTAGCCTCAAAAGATGTGTTGTTTTTCAGACATGGAATTCAAATGCTACCAGAATGATTGGGGGGGGGGATGGAAAATAGTGGCTAGCAATGGACAATACTTTCAGTTACATGTTTCTTACTAATTTTTGTAAATAAAATATTTTTGTTAAAAATCAACGAATATATATATATGAGTGAATAAGGAATGAAAAAAAATTTACAACGTTCCAAACAATTTAAAACAGTACTTGATATATAATATAGAGCTGTAAATATTTATTATAAATTATAGTTGAGAACATGTACCAATTTTTTTTATCCACTACAAAGTGTACATTTTGTTTCGACATTGAAATTACAAAGTCTCGTCAGGTGGTGTGGAAAGGAATGGAAAGCCTCTTTTCATATATTTGGAGAGGGTTAGCGACAAGGAAATAAGTCTTGTAAATTGTCCAGAATTTTGAAAAGAGAGATGGGTAGGGGTAGTTACACTCCCTTACTCTCCCCCTCTACTAAACCCAAAGAATAAAGTCCAGCAGCCATGAAGCCATACCCAATCTTCTAATGTTAAATCTGTCTACAAAATTCCCATATCCCCTACCCATCCCTCTTTGTAGTGAATAAAAGAATAAATTTGTACATGTTCTAAACTCTCTCTCTCTCTCTATATATATATATATATATATATATATATCCCTACTCTGATTCCATGCACCTATGGCTTAGGGAATAGCAACTCCAAATGACACCAAATCGGTAGTTTTGATCTCGGCCAGAAGCAAGTGGATATGTCTAGCCACACTGATGAGCTGTAATACAGCAAAACAGGCTTGTATGTGGATGACTAATATATATATATATATATATATATATATATATACACACACACACAATTTCATTAAAAACAACTGCAATAGTACTGCAGTTTTTTACTTAATTTTTCTTGTGTTCATACAATTGTCTTCTTTTCCAGACATAAATTAAGCAGAAATTGTCTGAATGTTCTGTATGTCTAAGCATTTTCAACTACACTTTAACAGTAGTTAAAGTAAAAATAAAATTATTGTTGATAATGTGGGAGCATGTACATGGACTGTAACAAAAAACTGTTCAGTATAGTTGTAGTATAAACCACAAGTTGGCTTTGTAGGTATTGAAAAAAATACAAATGAGCCTGAGCAGAGAGAGATGCACAGAAGCAGTCATGATGGAAATGAGAAATCCCTGATTTATAGTGTATGTTTAAATTGAAACAGTTCTGATGATGCCTCCAAACATCCATTTTTATCAGTTATTCACTATCTATATATTATTCCTGGCATTTATTTGTATTTTTATGTTTTCAAGTTGTTTTGTTAGTGTGTGGGTGTTTGTTTCACATCCATTACATCATTATTAGCATCATACACTTTATATTTTAAAGATTATTGGTAAAGATACTTTTCAGTCAATCATTATACATAATTTCTATTGCCTTTATTTAATATTAGCGGTCCTATATAATTGTCTTGGACTTCTAATCTTAGTCTTCTATGTGTATGTTCTTTTTCAGGGAATTATAATTAAACATTTGTTTTTATTTCCACTAATTTCTTAGCCTACCTGGAAAACATCCCTTTTCAAGTCATTTAGTATTTCTTGTGATTCTGATATTGTTAAAAAGATAGTCATCAAATCATACTTGGTTCAACTATTTTCCATTTAATTCATTCAAAGTTAATTTTCCCAAAACTACTTTCAATGCATATCATAAACAACTTCAGTGAACTCTAATCTTGTCTCACTCCTGTTCCAATCTATTTTTTTATTCATATATTTTGTAATTTAATTATTCTGTGTTACTATAAATGTCTATCTCTACTTCAATAATAACTTTCTCATAAAGTTAAATAATGCTGCCATATGTTTAGAGTCAAATGCCTTTTTATAGTCAACAAAAGCTAAACAATAGTTTTATTGTACAGTTTCTTTTTAATCAATTTGTCTATTTATGGATGGTATATTGTTGAGTATCCACTTCTAAACCCTTCCTGTTCGTGTGATTGATTTCTATCAAGTGTGTTTATAAGTACTTTTGAATATAGTTTAGATATATGGTATCCAATATGTTAAGGATCTTGCTATTTCTATGTGTGTAAATACTGAAATTTAGTAAAAAATCTACTATTGTAGATTTGAAAAGGTTCGTTACTCTATCATCTTCACCATGTGCTTATGTATTTAACATTCTAAAGCACAAATATACTGTCTTGTTATCTAGTATCAACTAGAATGACTGTTGGAGGTATTTTTATTTTTGAATTCTTAATATTTTTTTCCTTTTCATTATTTACCAAATGTCTTTTAACGCAAGCTTTTGTTTATCTGTGGGTTGCAGATTGGGGCAGATTTCAAATTCTCTTTTCTTGCTAATATTTCTTATGTTCATCTTTTTTTCTTTTCAATTTTTTCTATTTTTTTATTTATTTAATCCCACCTTTTCAGTTTTTATGCCTACCTTTCACCAATCCTGCTCTTCAATGTTTACGTGCATTATTGCTATACAAATCATTTGTGATTTCTTGGTCAATCAGAATTAATGTACTAGCAACACATATAGTCGATGACTTTTACCCCATCTTTGATACCTAATTCTATAGGTTTGGTCACGGACAATATAAAAGTACATATGTCTTTTACTTATCTAGCATTAGTATTACTTAAAACCTGTAGCGGCTCATCCCTTGTTCCCTGTTTAGGATGTGGTTTCCGGTTTTCTCTTTTCCAGTCTTTTACTCTTTTCCATTCTTTTACTCCTTTTTTTTTTTTCAATTGGAGTAGATAGACTAAACTATCGCCTGGTTCACACTCCACCCACGTCTACTGAACAGGTGAAGAGGCTCATCCCTTGTTCCCTGTTTAGGATGCAGTTTCCGGTTTTCTCTTTTCCAATCTTCTTACTCTTACGTAGCCCCCTGCACATCAGTGGCGTTACCGCCTTCTTTTGGGTGATATGATTAAAAAAAAAAATTTGTTTACAATGTGTTCTGAAAGAGAACTAAATAAATGGCTCAGATGATTGTCATAAGACCAGACCTTTCTGAATGTGTTAATAGTATATACTATTTTCCTTCAGGCTCTTTGACCATAGCTCTCCATAAATTCCTATTGTTACAACTTCTATTTACCAAAGGAGATTACTCATTGTCTTTTTTTAACCTTCAATACATCATTTGAGTGTCAAATTCTCCAAATCATCTTCATTGTGTTAAAAAAAAATTTTTTAAAAATAAAAATAAAAATAAAAATTTCAACTGTCTTTTTGATTCTAAATATAATTGTCCTTTTTATTCCCTACTTTCCTCAAAAGTTCTTTACTCACTCACACGCTATGTGCATCATATTTTCAGAATTCTTCTGTAGAACCACAGGTGCATTGCCATGAATGGGGTGGCATTGATAGTGGAGTGGTTTCCAGTTACTTTCTTCATTGTGATTTTTTATTGGAATATTATCTGTAGTTAGCTGACTGTTAACTTGGAGACTCACAATACAGAAAAAGTAAACCAAATAAAAATATCACTTTATCATAAGTTAACTTGATCACAAATATAATTTTAATAAATTGACTCAAATGTGTCTTTAACAGGATTCCATAAAATTAATAAATGCAAAAAGGTGTCATTTGATAAATACATTTTATGTAGGTACCACCACTTTTTCACAAAAATTTCTACTCCAACAGCTTCTTTTCTTGCACTTCCTGCCTGTAGAATTCCCTTCCACATGCCTGCTTCCCCGACAGCTACAATCTCCATGTGTTTAAATGTAAGGTCGATAGACACCTAACACACTAACTTGCATCTATTCTCTCAAACACTCTCACCATCTAACCAACCCTCATTCTCAGTATCCTTACCCGTCTATCACCCTTCTTCTGACATTTCCTATATCTAACCATCCTTTCTCATCACTTCCCCGACCCTCTGTAACCCCCTGCGCAATAGTGGCAGTGGAATGCTTTAGCTCAGGGGTGAAACGATTGAAAAAAATAGTTTTAAAATGAATTTTGATAAATGAAAAATCTTTTTGAAGCTTTCATTTTAGCTTTAATTGAAAGCTAAAGGATTAAATTTACTATTAACCAAAATGATCTGTAGTGTATTTTTCGAACAAAAATTATATTAATTTGAGATTCAATTTTGAAATTTTCTAAAATAGCTCATTAGCACCCCATTTTAGCAATCTTTCATTGCAATGTAATTTTCTTTGTTACAATATCTTCAAAAACTAAAATATATTTTTCTGAAACTTTATTTGAGGAATATTAGTTGATTTAAGATGAGTTACAGTTAAAAAAAAAATTTAAATGAACAGTAGTACTGATTTACATGTTTATGTTTACACTCTACAGAGACTATCTGTTAAAACATAATTTAAGAAATGACAGGTGAATGTCTTTTTTAATAGAATTTTTAGACAGTCATCTTACAAATGTTGAAAATATTTCCTTTAATCTAATTTTAGGAATACTGACTAAATTTATTATATTCATCGATCTTATTTTCTGATAATGTCGTGTATGGTCACCCATACTTTCAAAATGGCCACGTTTTATACACATAAAAAATTATTTTAATGATTTTATAAATAAATGCATTCATTCGTGAATGAGTCCTCCTAAAAGTTTCATTAAAATCCGACAATTTGATTTTTGCAAGAATTTACAAATTAATGTTTTTTTTTTTCACCGAAAGCAAAGGCGCTAAATTCCCATAGTCAGCTATGGGACCACGCTGACGCAAAAATATTTTAACCAAGATTTTCAATGTGCTAGAAAAGATTTTATAATGTAAATAAAAAATATACTTTTTGGTCTTTCTTTTACTCTTCTTATTTTGACAAAAAAAAAAAAAATTAGTTTTTTTTTTAAAGTTTGGGGCCTATTCTTTTCATCATATGCTGTTTTTTTTTGTTTTGTTTTTTATTAGCGAAAACTCGGAGGTACCTCAAAAAACTTAATTAGCCAACAATAACATAGAATACTTTTTTAGAATAAAACTTGTAAAACAACAATTGCTGAGATTGATTTAAAAAAAAAAAATCAGATTAACGATATAATAGTGACAAAAAAAAAAAAAAAAAAAAAAAAAGAAGTTCATCCGTACCGTTGTTACTGTCTTTGAAGTTGTTGACTGATGTGGATAGGGTTGGTTGACAATAAAAGTCAATTTATGATTTTGTATTTTTGTACTATCTTTCATACATTTTTATGGATGCAAAAAAAAAAAAAAAAAAAAAAAAAAAAAAAAAAAAACATCAGTAACGTACAAGCTTAACTATAAAATCATACATAAAAATATTGATCTCCAGTCACTATTAGCATTAATTAATTAATGTAAAACATCCTTGTGAAAGTCATTTAAAATGTCAAAGAGTCGTTCAAAACGTAATGAATGGATTTCCTATCCTCTTGACTTAAAAAATAATTGGAGTGTCTTTAAGCAGCAACAAGAAACGTTCGTGTTCGCAAGTGATAGTTGCAAGAAAAATTGTACACAAAAAATGGCAAACGTGGCTCGGCGATGCAAAATTTGTTAAACAAAGAAAACAATATTGTCTATTTATATTTAAAATTTAAAAAAGTGAACAAAGGATAACGAATATGATGAAATGAACGAATCAACAGAGACTCTAGGAGGAAGAGGAAGATTTTCTAGGTCATGTCACACAAGACCAGGAAAATACCGTCTGTAAATCAGAGTTTGAAAAACATACACCAATTTTAAATTCGACTGTTTTTTTAATTACATGTACTTTATTATAAATAAACTTAAAAAACATTAAAAATATAAACGAAAGCTCAACTCACGAGTTGGTTCAACAAATAAATATCGATTTTTTTTTTTTTGACTTGTAGAATCTTTTAAAAATCCTACCACTCACATGTACATCGGGTAGCTGGGTAGAAGCTGCATATCGACAGAAGGAAAAAAAAAACTATGATGAACCTTAATTTCTAACTACTGAAATAAAAAGTTTATCAAACTGACGACTGAAGGAAAATTCTTATTTGGAAGATTTTAGTCACATAAAATAATTTACCATTTCGTAATCGAATCCAAACCCAGGGTAATTTACTTGCAGGGGACAAAGCCATTTTGAATGCATGTAAACTTGCACTTTGAGTGCCTGTACTTAAGGGCAAAAATAATGTTGAAATGAAAAGTAATAATAAATGTATATTATCTGAACGCAAGAAGAGAGACTGACATGAAAAAATATATAAATATTAAATTAACAGAACTTTAATGAATAATAAAAATTACCTTAAGATTAAGAATAAAATGAGAAAATGTCAAACAAAATTAATATATAATCTCAGCTACCAGCTACACTTACACTCGTTTACAATTTTGGAAAAAAAAAAAAAAAAAAAAGGCGCACTTTTCAGATTTTTTAAAATAAATTTTCCGTTAACACAGGTTTTTATTCCTAACCGGAAAGAGTAAATTTAAAATTTATTACAATTGAATTGAATACACTTTCACACTTTCTACTTTTCTTTCAATAAGGAAAAATCCAACAAGTGAGTCACAAAATTTCAATTTGTAATCAAGTTATAATTCATTTTTTAAATAAATGATCAACAGATTGAAAGAAAAAAAAATGATCAGAAATACTACGCAAAGAAGCATTTGTTGAGAAATTCTAAAGATGACAAATACACCAATGCGGAAAAATGAATTCAGTACTGTAAAATTATTTATCAATAATATCCAAATTCCAAACCATTTTCATGTTAAAAGAACATTAATTTTTAAAACTTATTTTTTTTCTACACAACTAGCTGCAATGATTCAACAATAAAGACATTTTTTAAAACTTAAGATAAAATCTTTGTTTTTACTTTTAAAAGAAAAGCAAATAAACCCATTAGCAAAAGAGAGAATTGGTTGAAATTAGATTAGAAAAAAAAAGGTGGCAAATAAAGAAAGCAAAGAGAGAAAAAAAAAAAAAAAATAGAAGAATTTTTATACATGTTATTCTCTTTTCCTAAAAATGTAAGCTTCGGCTTCCCTTTAAAAGTAGTTCGAAAGCTTCAAGCTAGCTTCTTTCTATTTATGAACTTTTTAAGAAACTATTAGAAACTTAAAGGATTAAAAAACGTTCTTAATTTAAGAAATAAATGGTAAAGGTGACTATATTGGTTGGTAAATTAAAGAAACAGACAATGACAGACAACCCTTCTTTAGTTTATTATTGTATCTAAAAACTACCACCACCCTACCACATGAGAAAAAGGTTGTAACATTCTATGTGAGGTAATGTGTGTTAATTTTATGTGAGCATAATAAGCGTCAAGTAAGACATTGACATTATTGTCTGTTGTAAGAATTCCTCAGCTCGTTGGTGATTATTTTACTTCCAAAATTAAACAAAAAGTAACAAAAAGAGCTGTGGGCGAATAGCATTTTACAATTTTCATGCTTGATTCAATCAAATTCAAATATTTACCTTTTAAACAACTTTACAATTTACATTACTTAGCCTTCTTTATGTCGTCATAACATTTTTTTACAAGTGAAAAGAAGCAAAAAATTTTAAATATAAGCGAATAACAGAGAGGAAAGCTCACACTATTCCGTGAGAAACTGACTGTTAAAACGGAACCGCTTACGGTAACATGCTCACGTGACATACCCCATGAATGGGGGATATTCTATTTTCTCGTGGAATTTAAAGGAGAAATTGTAAACAGTTTGAGTTAGAAGTAATAAAACCTAGAAGTTGCGTGCAACCCTGAAGAAATTTGTTATAGAATTTGCATATCTATATTTTTATTGTTATTCTATGATCTTTTAATTAAATAAAATAAAAAGACAGAATTTTACATTCGTTTATTTCTGCTAAGAGAAAAACTGACAAGAAAAATGAAAAAGCTGAAAGACTGACAACGATTAAAAATTCTTCGTCATAGCTTTTTATTTAATCATTTCATTAAAAATATAGGGCAACCAAAGATCATTTTAGTGGTGATCATACGGATTGAAATGAAATGTAAAAGAAATTAAATCTTAAAGAGTCGAATCGCTTTTTTATTTATACAAAGTTTACCTTTTTTTTCTTTACTATGAGTATGTGCTTGATGTAAACACAAAAATTAACGAACATCTTTTTGTTTTAAAAAGCATAACTACATAAAGAATAACTATAATTATTGTTAATTGATTAACAATATTTTTCTTGATTGCGTTCAGAATTCAATTATCTAAGAAAACATTCGGCTTTTTCTTATCCATCTTAGACTAGAAAAAAAAGAGTTTTTATTTAATTGATATCCTTTTAGCGACTACTTTTAAATGTCATATGACCTGACTTTGGGGGTGGGAAATCACGCACTAATTTAAAAAAATAAAATTTAAAAATACTATATTGTTTAGGTCTTTTTTAAAATTTTCCAGCACATGGGAGTAGCCAAGCCTTTCCCATTTTGGGGCCTCAATAAACCATGACGTTTTAATATTCATTATTCAGGAGTGGAATTTCTTTTAAAAAAAAAAAATTACAAATAATGAAACTTTAGAAAAACTAAGTCAAGCATTAAAAGAGGAGTGTTGTTTTCAGTTATCTCTTTTAGTTTTAGTGAAAGAAGATTTCTGGTTTGGTTATTATTATCTTCTGCTTTAAGTAACTTTCTTCATTTCATTCAATGTTTTCTTTGAAGAAACCATTTCAGTATGAAATTATGATTTTTCTTGAATGTGTTCAGACAAGCTTTTATTTTGTTAAATTGAATTTTTTTTTACTAAATAAATACGCCTCTTTAAAAAAGATTAACAATGATCAACCTTTTTTTTGGGTACCTATCACTATCAATTTCTAAAAATGGTAAGATTAAGAATGGTTGTTCTTTAAATCTCAAATTGTTTTTTTTTTTAATAGTGGTCATCTCCAAATTAAGAGAGGGAATAATGGGGCGTTACAATAAAAATGTGAATGTATCCTAAGAAAAAACGTGTCTAACTAAAAAAAGAATTATTTCTCTTAACTTTCTCTAAGAATTAAGTAATTTATCAATGTTTTAGGCGGGCGTATTCAAGTAAAATCAGACCCCGCTTCGTTAGGATCATATAAGAAAAAAAAGTTAAAACAAACACTAGTTACCGTTTTTTTTTTTTTTTGCTCTATCTCATATTTGGGGTACGACTTAAAACTTCTGACGAACTTTCAAAACACCCTGATGAAAAAATTTTAATTTTAAAAATTCGCATGAAAAACAAGTGCAGCAGCAGAAAGAAAATCCGAATCTCAATATAAATCTTAATGATAATAAAGAACATGGTTAGCTGGTCATATGACGTTAAATCGTACTGAAGACAAAACTAAAAATTCCCCCTTTCCAGTAAAATAAGTTCAAAATCGGATATGATTTTCTTTTCTGTAAGGGTTGCTGTTATTTTTGTATTCTATTTGGCGATCGAAGTTTAATAAAAAAAAATCCAAAGTTCAAACAAAAAAAAATGTAATTTTACTTTGTAAAAGGTGTTAGTTTTAATAAAAAAAAGTTACACGCACGATACAATGAGAATATCACAAGCTTAAAGTGGGAAATTATGACAAGCTCATTACGATGAATGAAAAACAATTAAAAATGACAAACCAAAACGTTTAAAAACAAGTTTTAGACAAAAAATTAAACTCACTACAATAAAAATGATTAAAAATAGAAATGGACATCAAAATTAAAAAGAAAAAGATATGTTTTTGTTTAGTTTAACTTACTTGATTTCTTTTTAAATATTTCGCAGTCTGTGTAAAATATCAGTGTTGTAAAATTCAAGTCAAATTGTGAAGAAAAGAAAAACACTCCAACACAAAGTCCGTCAGATTAATAATCGACATCAAAGAAATATAGCGTGGCCTAGGTTGCTTCTTCTGTTTTTTTGTTTGTTTTTTTTTTTGCAATAATAGAAATAAGATAAAATATTTTTTAGAACATAACTGATGACAACACTGAGCTTTAGTTTGAAAACACTTAAAGTACTTTTAAATAGTCACACTAGAAATGAATAACACTGACAGTTTCTAAAATTTACACAATTATCAACTGAACTGAATGATAATTTAATTGATAACTGAGTTTTTTGGGTTTTTTTTTATTTTTTAAGAGTTTTCTTTCAAATTTAACTGATTTGTATGCATGTAGATTGCAAAAAAAAAAAAAAAGAAGAAGCAAAAAGGCCACGTCTTTAAAATATATACAAACAATTGGGTTGGTTATCTAAATGTCCAGATGTCGTCCATCCATGCCTATTATTGAGGGTTTTTTTATATATTTTTTTTAATCCATAAACACAGGTAGTCAAACGATGAGGAATTTTAGTTATTGCGTGTGTGTGACGGTGGACTGGTTATTCAGTACTATTTAACTTAGCTTTCTTTAATATCTTTTTTTTTTTTTTCAGTCAGAGATGGGTAACGATAACAACCGATTCGGCCCTTGTCTACAATTGCAACTCGCTATTCACTTTAACTACTAAAATTATAACCTCAAATTAAAAAAAAAAAAAAAAACGAAATCCGTAGCAGAGACGTCAGTGTTACCTTCTTTTTTTTTTTTTTATAAATATTATCATATATCAATTCTTATCTTTCCATTCCTTTCACATTTAAGGAAAGTATACTTGCACCGTCTTCTTTCTTATGCAGTTAACTGTCTTTTCACTCTCACTGTTACGGTATCGTTCCCCTACAACTCTAAGTACTCCTACACTTCTTTGGTGTTCTTTTTTTTCTTTTTTTCATAATACTAAAAATCTGCGGCTGGTTTTCCGTCTACTTCTGTGTTATTGTTTTGTTTTTTGTTTTTTTACTCTTCTTCTTTATCTTTTTTTTTCTTTAAACTCCTTGTCTTGCTTTAATTTCCTGGTTGCCGTACACAACAAGCAAGCACCGATATCCCAGAATACAACTACACATCCATTTCCAAATATGGAAATTGCTTTTCAACCCTACCTCATTTTTTTTTCTTTTCACTTTCTTCTCTTTTCTCGGTCCTCCTCTTTTTCACCTAGCTTCTCTCTTCTTTAATAATTGTTTATTCGTCTTCTTTCTCAAGCCAATATAACATACTTCTCTCCTCCCTCTTCCTCCTTTCCTTTTTCTATTTTCTGTTCCCCGCGGTTTTTTTTACTACTATCAATTGCTAGTAAGAAGACTACAGACATGTGCTTTTCACACGCGCGAATTTTATTTGCAAAGGAATTAAGCTATCCGGATGTTTCATATTGCGTACTTGCTCTTGCAATTGTTTATTTTTCTCTAGATACCACAAAAACGAAGTAAGTTAATAGAAAAACTACTCTTCTAAAAATTAAAAGCAAATCTTCGAAAATTGCACACTTTAATTTTTTATGTTTTTTTTTTCTAACGTGTTAGGACACCGCGAAGTAAATGGTTAGGAAGATGTAGTTTTTGGACTGTTTACTACCGAGTAATGAGTTCGATGCTTATTAGGTGCTCTTTGTGACCTTCTACCAAACTAAGGAAGCTAGCAAATTAACTCTGAGAGACGTAGAGAGTTAACTTAAGTGTTAAAGTTAATCAGATCATGCGACTAAAAAAATCAACTGTTCTGGCTTCATAAGAAATGAGTCTTAGAGTCTTAAAGAAACAAAACAAAATTTAACGAAATTGTGGTGAGCCATGATCGCCAATGTCCTAAAGAGACACGGCACATAATAGAAAAATGGACAAAATTCGAGTTATTAGATCCCTAAAAAAAAAAACTCCTTTAAAAAAAAAAAAAGTAGAATTTATTTCACCTTTTCAAATTAAAACGTAATTTTTTATAAATGGACCATAAATGGAGCAAGGAAAGTTGGGTTACTTTTTTTTTTACTTCTTTCAGTTTAAAATCTCTTATATCTATTGTAGAAACTGGTTGTCCTTTTTATTTTTATTGATACTACCATTTTTTATTTATTAGTTAACTTAATAACCGTTTAATGTAAACTAGAAGACTAAACTATTATTATTATCATTTTTTTATGAAAATATGAGAAAATTGTTTGGTTAAAAAAATTAGATTTTTATTTTAAATAAATATTTTCTCATATTTTTCTTTTTTACGATAAATTGAAAAATGAAAAAAATATTGAATTTAAATGGGTCAGGCGGATACTGCTCCTCAGTGTTTTTCTGTTTCACAATCTAGGTAGGAATTTCCATTATGTATGACTTGCAAAAAAAAAAACAGTCCTTTATACGCCTGCATGTGGATTTTCTAGTCATCACAAAAATTCAGAATTTTATTTTAAACCTAAGGAGTGTGTTTATAACCCACGAAACAATTCAATATTAATATCGTAATTAAAATAAAAAAATCTTCCATTCCAGTCATTACTAACTAAAAACTACTAACTGAAACCGGTCCTGATAGGCGCACAGAGCTGAAACAAGAATTGATTTCCAGAGTTCATATCGCTGAACGCTAACGCAGCAACACTTTTTGAGTTTTGATCATTACCAAAGTATTAAAAAATGATTCCTGCATAAATAGTGCATCTTTCTTCGTTCATAAGAAACTTTTATTTTTACTTGTTTTTAGTCCTTGGGACATGGTTTAAGTGTCAGTTCAGTACTGCACATTATGGGAATAACTCACTCACTTATTTTATATACTCTGTTAGGAACTAAGAGTCATGAAAGGTTTCCAGACATCTCATGACATTTATTAGTATGACACTGAGCTAGCACTAAAGACATTATGCAATTCTAGACATCACATGATATTTAACATAACATTGATCCAACATTCAAAGGGTTTTAAGATATCATATAAAAATGTTACATGATTGTCATTTTGAGGTCAGGAATATTATTAAGCTATCACTTCAGTTAAAATGTTTTACAGAACTAGAGCAAAAAAGAAAAATAAAGCACAATAGTTTGTAATGAAAAAAATGTATCAGACACTGAGAATTACAAACTTCTAAATGTTCTACAGCCTTTAGTACAAGAATACAAAAAAACAATTTACTGTTTATGGCTACATCACATTAAAACACCAATTCCCATACAATCACTGAAGTCAAGCAACGTTGAGCCTAGTCAGTACCTACATGGGTGATCACTTGGGAATATCATATGCTATAAGCTTGGATGTGCAGGTGGTGTAATAATCAAAAATTTTTAATCAGAGAATTGAGTTCCAATTCTAATTGGGTTTGTAGTGAGGTTAGATAAAATAAGGTATATTGAAATATACCCTTTCTTTGTAAACGAGAAAGAATCTTTCTTTTTCACACCAACTCTTTTCCTCTTTATGTTCTTTTGATACAATTCTCCAATTCCGAGTGGAGACAAGCCAAACAGATGACCCAGACAATTTTATACAAGATTTTGGTCAATAAAGGTCACAGTAGATGGAAGGTACTAAGAAATATGAGATTCATCAATAACCACTTTTCCTGCCTAAAACATTCGAAAGCATGTAAGTGTAGTAGAAATTATAAAAAAGAAGGTACACATGCTTTTCAGATAGAAAGAGTGATTCAGAGACCAAGATGAAACTAAAACAGACTCAGTCATGAATCAGATCCAGATGACATGGACTTGAAAGAAGTAACCGAAGTCACTTATGAAAATGACGAACAAACATGAATAAACTGAACACAGATAAACACACAAAACATATCAAACAATTTTACAACGCAATCTTAAAAAAACATTTGATTCCTAATTCAAGCATAACACACATACAAAAGGAAACATAAGAGTGACAAACTCAAAACTAAAGAAAAACTATTATATACAATATCTAACATCAAATAAACAAAAAATGCAAACAAACGTTTATTAAAAAGAAGAAACAGAAGAATATTTAAATAATAATATTTCATTCACATTACTATGATTGTGGTGATACCGAGCAAAAGCGATGGACCAGATGTTTGCGCTTTCACGACCAAAAAGCAATTGACCAAAAGTGTTCCGGTTGAAAACTAAAAATTAATTAAATATTAAATTTCCAGTTCACGAGCCTATGCAAATTTTATTTATCAGCCAATGGGAAGCCCAGAATCAAATACAAGTGTGAAATCCCAAGTGATCTGCTGTGATCCAAAAAGAAGATATAAAAAGTGGATACAGAAAGCATCACCAGGCAGACCGACTTGAGAAGAAGAGAGTAATTAGTAGCTCCCTTGGCCAAACGTCAAGCAGCTTACTACACTCACCTCCCTTACCTCTTTCCTTCTTCCCTGCCTCAAAACTGCTTAATGACCTAAAGAGTGACTACATCAAAGACATTCCTTACTCATAGCGCTCCCCGCATTCCTAAGCATTAATTCTCTTTCAGCATTTTATTGCCATGAACATTTTAACCTTCGTTGGACCTATATTTCAAGTATTACTTCAATTGTAAGAACATTAATTGATATGTATATATATAAAATGTTATTTTTCAACTCAATTTGCTTTTCTTGGTTTATAACCTTTCTTTATGACTTATAGTGGGCTATCTACAACAAGGCCTAATTCCGTTAACCTGCAACAGTATACAACAGTATACAACAGTATACAACTACCCTTCACTAGAACGGACACCCACTACCAACAGAAAAGAATAGATAAGCAAGCCCCTATAAATTGGTGACCCTGATGTAATATGCAAAAAGGAGCAAGAAATAAAAGTTGATTTTATTATTGTAACACAGGCTAATCTTAATTTATTTCTTTTATTCAATGCACAACCAATCACAGGTTCTTTATATTTACTTATGTGCAAATACCCTGGGAGAAAGGTATGAATCCACCTCTTCTTTAACAAGCTATTAGTTAATTAGTTACACTTGTATTAGTAAATCATTATTCTCTCCAAAAATTCTTTCAATCTAAAAACATTTTCTGGCTTTTAATAACCTTCAAAAGCAAAAAGGTTTGTGGTATCCTATGCAAATTAGCTGAGTTGTATTTAAGTGCTAAGCTGCTAGCCGTCGAGGCTCCATTACATCATGTATAACAGTGTTCTACATACCAAGTACTGAAACCAGACATAAGAAATGGCATTGCCAATAGGATGCTTGAGTGCCATGAATGATTCTGAATACATCTAGATTTGGATAAAAGCCTTTGCAGCTGTAACAAGAGTGCATAATCTCAAAGACTCAAGAATGGAAAGCGGACAGAACCAAATAATGGTCTTGTTTATGGCTTCTGTAGCATGAGAAGAATTAAAGAAAATATCCACAATGGCATACTCACAAGAATGAGAACAACTGACAATTTTCTTCAAAAGTGAGGACGTTGTCAGCATAATAAAAAAAAACATAAGGCTGAAAAGAAAAGTGATCATCACTGAAAGGACAAAATTTTTAGAAGCCAGGCAGTGCCCAAAGAAATCTATTATGAAGTACGTACACAGACTCAAGGAACAGGCAAAACACTGTGAATTTGAAAAACTAAGAACTCAAAGCATGACAATTGAAGACGAGCCGATTCTATTACGAACAATTGAAGGACTTAATGACCCACAGCATAAAAAAAGTACTAGATTGCATGCAAGGTGGCCATATGAACTTAGAATTAAGTGTGAACTATTTACAGCAGCTGGAGCAAATCAAAGATTTCAACCAGACAAGAGAATTGTTAGAGTTATACAGGTTGAAAGTAACCAAAAGTGAAGTGCAGTTATTGTGGAATGGTGCATGAAAAAAATAAATTCAAGTGTCTAATGCTGGGGAAATGGTGTCTTAAATGCAGAAAAATTAATCATTTTAAGATCACTTGCAGAAGGGAAAAATTTGTAGAAATTAATGAGAGTAATACCCCGTCAAACTGAAGAGCAGCAGGAAGCCAGTGTATTTGCAGTAAATACACAAAAGAATGGTAGAGAGAATGTGAAAATAAATGGCTGTATGCTTAGCATACAAGTTGACACGAGTTGCAAGATAACCCTGATTCTGAAAAAATTTTGGATCAAGCTATGCTGACCCAAGTTAAAAGAAAGTGGTTTAAAGTTAAAACAATTAGACGGAACAACAATAAAGATGTTGGGTACCTTTCGTGGCATGTTTGAAACATTACTCAGTTCAAGGCTATTCAAATTGCAAGGAAGACCACGGATTGTTAGGTATTGACATTGTAAAAGTAGATACAACCAAATTAATAAACTCCATAGAAGCACAAGAGAGTGAGCTAGAACTTCTAAAAGGATACAAAGTGAGTATTCAATTAAAAGAAAATTACCACCCCAAATACATTCAAGCCAAAAAAGTACTAGTACATATACTGCCATTTGTGGTAGCCAATTTAAACTGCATGATCAAGCAAGACATTCTCAAAATAGTTACACATGGTAGAAATAACTGGGCCTCACCTATCACAGCAATAAAAAAGGCCAATGGAAATTTGCAGATATGCGGTGACTATAAAATTGGAGTAAATCACCAGATATACTTGGACTCGTTTCCATTACCAGACATTGAAACAGCAAGCTGGGAACTGATAAACATGGAATATTTTGCAAAAATTGATTTTACATCTGCCTACAATCAAATTCAGTTTGATGAAAAATTTAAAGAAGTTGCCATATAGGCCTGTTCAGGTGGACTCACTTACCATTTGGAATTATAACCTCAAGTCCAGTACTTCAAAGAGCAATCAAAGGAATATTTTAGGCAAGATAACTAACATGATTATTTACCAAGATGATATCGGGGTAGAAGTAAAGACCAAATGAGTTAAAACAAAAAGTAGAACAAATATGACAATTGAAAAAGGCTGGATTAACCATTAATAGAGACAAATGTATCTTTGACTGCAAGAACCTGGCATATTTGGGCTACCAAATATCAAAGACTGGTATAGCACCTAATGAAAGCCTAACAAAAAGGATTACAAAGGTAGTGATTCCAACCAATAAAATGAAATTGGAATCCTTTTTAGGTTTGATAAATTTTTACAGTAGATACATCCCAAAATATAGTGAACTAATTGAACCATTGTCAGAGTTGCATAAAAAGAGTTTGAATGGACACAAAGATGAAATAACGCTTTTAGGATACTGAAAGCAATTATGAAAAAGAAACTTATAAAAAGAGTGTTTGATTCTCAGAAAGAGATAACATTGACCATAGATGCAAGTGAGAAAGCGATTGCTGCCATCCTATCGCGGGAAGATAATGTATTTATCTAGGAGATTGACAATGGTAGAGATAGATTACACAAACATTGAAAAAGAGGCCTTAGCAGTTGTTTGGAGCATGGGGAGGGCACAAAATGTTTACCAGGTAAGACATTTCTACTAAAGTTGGACCACAAGCTGTTAGAATAAATTTTTAACCCAAGGATGGAGTTGCCAAAGGTTACATCTGAATCGTTAAAATCATGACATTTGATTTTGAGTTGCTGAAGGTTACAGCTGGGCCCGTTAAAATCATGGCATTTGATTTTAGCATTGAATATATTAAGGGAAATACCATCCCTCATGTAGATGCTTTGTCAAGATTAAGATTTAGATTAAGATTGTTCAGGAACAGACAATGACTATGGTACTGAGGAAGACAAAATAATTTGATGGGTAGAGACAGATGTACTTCTGGTCAACAGGTTCAAAAATTGGGACTGAGCAAGATCCAGTATTGAGCAAAGTAATCAAAAAGATCCAGTTATGGGTTAAATAACAGGACAGATATGGTTCTATAGCCTTGGCTGGCAACCAGTCTACCGCAGAAAGTAATGGCAACCTACTGTGCAATAATCTTCTGCCCAGTCAGTCATGTTTCTTTCGAGACATGATTGCCCAAAGCATGTATCACGTATGGCACATAACTGACTGAATCGAAAGGATAAGGAATAATAAGTGAAACAATTGTTCAATCGTGGTGCAGCCATTTAAAGAGATACAGCATAAGTTAACAATTGAAAATGGAATTATATGCAATGGTGAAGTTATAGTAGCTCCATGGACATTAAAGACACAACATATTGAGAAGGGTACACAATGACGTACATTGCAGTGTCACAGCGGCACACAAAAAATTAAAATTACAATCATAGTGGACGGGTTATGCAAAGAATATTATTGAAGAATTTATTAATAAATGTCCAAAATAGAATGAAATTAGAAGAACTTCATTCATAGCCTAAATAAACACAATCATGGCTTAGAGTACATATGGACCATACACACACCAGTAGCATGTGATCATTTCACATAATGGTAGATGTGTACTCTGGTTGGCCAGAAGTAATTAAGGTTAAATACTGGAGCGCATCCATAGTCAAACAGGTTTTGAGAGATGTATTTGCACAGAATGGAATATAACAAATGTAAGTGTCAGATAATGCTCCTGAATTTTGGGATGAAAATTTGTGTACATGGTTGGGGTGGATAGGCTGCGTGCGATATAGAATTTATGTGTACCATCCTCAATCCAATGAAAACACATAGCAGATGGTACAAATAGAATGACACTGAAGGCATTCTTGCCTGTCACTGAAAGCATTGAAACATTTCTAGCAAAAATGCTCCTCAGATATAGGTCGATACACGGAGAGGAAGTTGAGCCAATTAGCCCACATGGGAAGACAGATTAGAGCCCTCGTTACCATGTCTTTCACCACCAGGGAGAGAGCATGGTACAAGAAAGACAAAAGTGCAAATCCCGAAGAAGTAAACTTCCTTTTGCAGAGAGGTAATAATACGGCTTTGATCAAGAAGTGGCAGTATGTTTTGGCTCATGCAGATCAATTTAGAAAAATGACTGAGTCAGATGATGTAGAGATGGAAGACCAAAGTCTAAAGGAGGAAAGTAACAACAGTGAGGAGTCAGAGCAATGAACAGAAATTTAGAAGCAAGAAGAGAGAGAAAACTACAATGATAAGATAAACAAGAAATGGGCATAAGTGAAGAAGAAAAAACTGATGAAAAAGAGGATGAAGAAAGACCAAGGTAGCCAATAAAAAGTAGAAGAGAGAAACAAAAAAAGCAAGAACTATATAAATTAAGAAGTAGTTAGATGTAGCAAAAGGAAAAACAAGAGTATACAATCACTCCGATTCAGGGAGGGTGTGGTATCCTATGCAAATTAGCTGAGTTGTATTTAAATGCTTAGCTGCTAACTGTCGAAGCTCCATTACGTCACACATAATGGTGTACTATATACCGAGTACTGAAACTGCAAGATAAACCAGACATAACAGGGTTGATAAGCTGTAAAAAACAAATCAATCTCTTGCCCAATATTTTTAAATGAAGCATTCTTGTTATTCATTTTAGACTACATTTTCCTTGACATAATTTTTGTTATGACAAGTTTTTTTTTTATTTCTAATTCATTATGCTTACAATCATAGAACATTGACAAAACCAGAGCATCTTGAAAAAAATATAACTAAAATGAAATGAAAGAATAAAAAAATAATAAAAAATCACTTCTGACTGAATTTCTGGGATGAGGTGTTATCAATATTTACACAATTTACAAGTGAACTATTATCTTCATTGTTGTTGTTATCACAGTATTTTGACCTTTGTGCCCTCTGGCCTTCATCAAGTGATGTTGATCCAGGTAACCTACAAGGAATTCCAAACTGCACACTTTATTTATTACCTCCCATAAATTAAATAAATGGTTCAGTTCAGAATTCTCTGTATGTTACCCAGGTTGATATACACCCAATAATGGCATCCCAAATTTTCAGGAACCAGTTCTATAAATGCCGGTAATCTTTAGAAAGCTATTCTGTTTATTTTCTTTTCAATTTGAGAATGGAAGCAAATTACTTTATAGAATCAAAAAGAATGAAATCATTTAAATAATTTAATAGAAAACATTTATTAAAATATTGACAGATTGAAATTCTGTTCTCATCCTATTTCTGTTCAGAAGTATGATGCTTTCTGACTCTAGTGTCATCAGATGTGTTACAGTTTCTTAGCCACGTTCAAACTGAATCGATGCAGTCCCAAAGATCTAATAGAAAACCTATCAAGTTTATGACTACAAGATTTGTCATATATTTAACCTCAAAACAATTCCTTTTGTCAAAATAAATTATGTTCATCACATATTTATAACATTTCAGTCATTGTATACTTGACCTTCTTCAGGGGATTGGAATTTCAAACTGAACCCTTTATTTTGTTCACTGGGGTAGATTGTTCTAATTTCATGAGTCATGTCTCTTCCAGATGTCTCAGTATCAGTTATCTCCCTCTAACTCAAATCTCTAAGACTTTTGTTCACCTCTGCTGTAACCAGGTATTGAAATCACAACTTTCTGGGTCAAGTCTGGATCCAATCAATGCTTTTATTCACTGGGCCATGTGTCTTTTTGAGAACACAACAGATGAAATGTCATAAATATGACAATAAAAATGAGGACAACAGTCCTAACAATGTAAATAGTGTAAATAATTACAATGCCTCATCTCAGAAATATAGCCAAACACTTCCCAGGTGTTTAAATTTTTGTACCAATTTGATATTGGTATTTCCAATTTTTAATTAGCATTTTGAGCTCATCTTTTGCTGATATCCATGCATTCTGACTTCTTGCAGTTGATGTTTAATCCTTTCTTTTCCCCTTCCTTCACTACCTTCTGTAAAAGTTTTTGTAGTTTTCTTTTCATGTTTGCTATCAGCATTTAAGAATTTCTAATTCTCTCAGAATCACCTTGCTGAATAAGTCTAGTGAGAAGACACATTCTTTTCATAGACTTTTTCTATTTTTGTCTATCTGCTGGACTCATTTTCTATTCATATGCAGGTGGTTTGCTGCCAGTATAGGTTCTGGGTTATTCTAATATTCTTTCCAGATATGTTAAGGTTGCTAAGCAGTTACAACAATTATCTAATCTAAACTTATTTATAAATGAAACTTTGTCTGTGTGTGTCTGTGTGTGTCTGTGTGTGTCTGTGTGTGTGTGTATCCGTTACCTATAGACTCCAAAATGGCTGAACCGATTTTCTTGAAAATTTACACAGTTGTACTATAAGCGTCTGCGAGTGTTCTTAGCTAGGTTTTGTGTCGAGGCACCCCCAATAAATATCGAAAATTGAAAAAAATCGGGTTAGAGAAAGAGTGGTCTGATTTTAATCAAATTTGATACACTCATAGACAAAGACATAAGAAACGATATTCAGAAATTTCAATGTTGCAGTTCTTACGATAGTGCAGAAAATTGATAATATATATATATATATATATATATATATATATATATAAAAGGCAAGATGTTTGTGTGTTTGTCTGTTTATCTGTCTGTATCTCCTTTATACAAATCCACAATTTTTATCTGATTCTCACCAAACGTCACACAAATATTCTTTAGGTAGAGTCTGAGATCCAAGACTATGGATTAGTTTTAAAGCTTTCATTACACCCGAGCAATGCCGGGCTATACTGCTAGTAGAATATAAAAACAGCCTGAGCATTTCTATAAAAGTAACTGAAATAAGATGTAAGAAAAAGTGGTCAAAAATTAATAAACTTTTAATTTTCTGGCCTCTTTTAAAAGCTATAAAAATAGAACAAGTAATCTATAATATCATTTATATTGATAAATTCTCTATTGACCAATGAAAAAAAGCATTTTACATAAAAGAATAGAGTACATTTTTTTTCTTTCTTCCTTTTGCCAACTATAATCATTATTCATGTTCAGTTTTTGGTGCATGCCACAAGCCACTTTTAAATTTTGTATGTTCTGAACACATTTAACTGGAGAAGAGACAGAGTGAATATTTAATTATATCCTCTATAATACAGCATTTGTTACAAATTCTCCTCAAAATTGATTGTAGTCCTATTAAAAATCTTTCAGACATGAAGGGATGCCCTGACCTTCCCGTCTAGAATAGTATGCATCTAATGACTAGATTACCATTTCCAAAGCAAGCTTAGACTCTCAGTTTAGAACAGAGGACAATATCATTAGGCAAACTAATTAAATTATGTTGTCTAACAAGAGAAAAAGTAATGTTAGAGAAAACACTGGTTTTAGCAATGAAATCAGAATGCTACACTCTATCTAAAGGATTAACATAGAAAACAGATCAGAATTTATAAAAAATATATTAATTTTTTTCTGATTTGTTTCTCACAAATTCAAAAGATAAGCTTGTAGGGATTTTAAAAAGATATATAGTATAGTATAAATAAAAGATATATAGTATAGTATAAATAAAAATAACATAATGTATCTCAGTCACTGAAGTTAAGCAACATCACACCTGGTCATTACTTAGATGGGTGACTGCTTAGGAATACCAGGTGCTGTAAACATTAAAATCCAGACAGAAATCAAACAGAAGAGGGTTTATGGCTATATCACGTTGAAACACCAGTTCTCATACGATCAATGAAGTTAAGCAACATTGAGTCTGATCAGTATTTAGATGGGTGAAATTTTTCAGTATAAAGGATAGGATAGATTAACTTGTCCTATTTTTTAACCTTTAAAAGAGGTTAGAAAATTGAAAGTTTATTAATATTTTACTATTTTTTTATGCAGACAGACTCAGTTAATTTTTTTAAATATGAATAACAACTATACATAAAACAACTTAAAAGCAATAAAAGAAATTGTAATTTATGAAAAACAAGATAAAAATCTATATAAATTAATATTTAGTAAAATGAACAAATTAGATAGATTTAAATTATAGCAGATACATTATTAAAAAGGCCCTTTTTATTGAAAATTATTAAGATACGATATCCCTACTGAGTGAATATAAACTTAAAATAAAATTTTATTGACTCTTAATTTATTGAGAAAGATAAAATTACACAACATTTGAAACATATATCAAATTATTAATTTTTTAGTCTTTTATCATATATATTTAGTAAGATTAGAATTTTTATGCCTTCCAAGTAACAAGCATTCGAATAGAACCAAGCATTTTTCTGTTAAATATTTGTCAGTATTCACTTGTCTATTACTACATCCACACACCAGGTATAAATAAAACAATAACATAACAAGCAGCATTCAAAGTAACAGTCCAAGTTGAGGTAGTAAGAGGAGTCATTAAGAAATCTCTGTGTCTAGTCTATTTCCTGCTGTATGAAAATTGTCTTAATAAGAAAGTGGACTAAGAAAAAAACTTTTTTGTAAAACACCTTGTTGTGTTGCTTCGTTTTGGTATAATTAGAAGATAACATAAACTTGAATTAATGATGTTTATTTTTGGTATAAAACTTTAGGTTTTTACATCAAGTTACAACCTTTAAATTTTGTGTGGATACAGGAGCAGACTAGTTAAATTCTCTTCACTGTGGGATGCTAGTAGTAAACGAGCCTATCCCTTCTGGACTCTAGTGGTCAACTGACTAGCATCTTCCCCTTTTTAAATCTCCTACACAAAACTACTGTCCTTAACTCCTACTTCTTACTCCTACCCTTACTCCTACTCCTACCAAAAGAAACGGTTCCTTATTTTGCTGCCCAATTTTGAATTCTTGGCGTCAGTGTGTCTATCTTTTTCTATTTTTAGAACACTCGCCATTTTATAAACCATAACAACCTCAACAATTTCTGGAATATAAAAATTTTGGATTTACATTTTATCAGCTTTCTTCTTTTCTTTTTCTTTTTACAAGGCCAAATACCCTTCCTCAATTACCAACAAAATAATAACTAACTGAAGAGTATTTTTAGTACATTATATATAAACATTAATTTTGGTACTGCAGCCAACAATTCATCCAAAATTCTTTAATTAGTACAACATTGGCATCAGAATAAAAATTACTAAGCACAAACAAAAGAGTATTTAAACTGAACAAAAGTTCCACTGGCTAAGTGTTTATACTCTTGAAATTTTGGCATTCACATCTGTTTCAGGTGACAGTCATATACTGTTTTCCTTTGCTATTTATGGAGCTTTGTGTACCACTGATCTTCAGCTATTCTTGAATGTTTATTCATTCATATATGGAAGAACATTGTTTGTTTTTGATCTACCAGTATTAATTGGATAAGTATCATTTTCTATTTTCCCTAATGGCCATTATCAGAGATGAATGGCGGTGGGGAATGCCAC